>SNQJ01S0142083.1:0-20873 GCA_010110895.2 Picea sitchensis
CATTCAATAAATGTTTGCTGTGTTAATAATGGTTACAACGTTTCCGTTTAATACAGGGGTTCGATTAGATGGCCAGATCCCAATATCTCCTTGATTAATTGTTTAATATATTCGTCATAATTAAATGGAATGACCGTGATCAAACGTTCCTGCATTTACTTTCAGTGCCCTCAATCCGCTGCTTAATTTCCTTCGTCCCAGAATTCGTGGCCACCGATTTCGGTATAGGTGGTCTGTGGTGGAAGTCAGTAGTTTGGAGTTAAATTAATTCTGGTTAATGCATTGAACGCTTCACTAAATGCAAACGGATCTCGCTTGAACAGCCTGGTAGACTTCCGTCCTTGAGATTCTGGGTATTTTCCGTGTCCAGTCAAACTGTAACGTCTGATCTTCCTTACACGCATCCTCTGGCTGGGTGTAGCTGACGGATACCCCAGGTTTAGAAACCACTGCCAGACTGCTTTAGATCCTTGCGGGCGTTGAAGTCAGCGAACTGTAGAGAGGAGGACGTTACGGTTTTCCTTGGACGGGATTAGTAACTGGTTACATATAAATTGATCGTTTCTAAAAATGTTAATTATAGATTGCCATCTTAACGGGATGCGCACTGACAGGCTCAATCCGGAGGCGATCCTTAAACTATCATTTAAATCCTGCTGTTTAATTATCGTATACCTTGCTGTTCAGTAAAACGATTTAATTATGATGCCTTGCTGTTCAAGAAAACAATTTAATTACGATGCAATCCTAAATTCATCGAATAAATAACGCTGATTAGTTATCGTCACTGGTCGGGTAAATATGATCCTTTAAATCAATCGCTTACCTTAACTTATCATTTCATTACCGGCTGCTGATTATCGCCTAATTTTGTCATTAATATGTCCTTGTACCATCGAGGCTACCCTTAATCGGGTTGAAATATTGTTGTTTACTACTGCTTACTACAACCGGGTGCTAACCCTAATTTATAGTTTAAAATGGTTGTTACTTTCATCGTTTCAAATATTGATGTTATCCCTTAACATATCCTTAATAATGTTGTTCAATTGTCTGTATTTCGCTGTTTAATATATAGTTGAATACGGTAGGATCCTTTAAAAATTTCTGGGTCCTTTATTGGTATAAAACTCGCCATTAGTTCAGGTTATTAGTACATGCTATCACCTTAGTTGTATGATGATTTAAATTGAGGCCGTACTGCCACCTCAATAGGGATGACATGATCACCTATGATACCACTCTACCTTACCCTTGTTTATTATTTCATATCGAACATTTTAGCATTATTCATTAGAGTGTTTAAAAAGGAGTCATTTAATATTGTTCTTTTAAATTTTGACAAATTCCTATTAAAGGTTGTCTATGTTTGTCTTCTTAAATTGATACATGAGAAGGACCTTTAAGTTAGTTATGGCCTTATAAAGTGAAGATCCCACTCATGATGTCACCTAAGCTTGATGAAGGATTGTTAATGTAGGTGGGTTAAACATGATATTCGTAAAACATAATGATTAGGATATTGTTATAATTAATGTCAAATTCATAACATGGATAGTTGTCTCTGTCTTTCCAAATCTATTGTAGTATAAGAGTGCCTTTTAAAAGTTATGAATATGTAACCTTTAGTATATTAAGATTGACCTTTAATTTTAGTATTTCATAATTGCCTTTAAAAGTTATGAATATGTAACCTTTAGTATATTAAGATTGACCTTTTAATTTTAGTATTTCATAATTGCCTTTTAAAAGTTATGAATATGTAACCTTAAGTATATTAAGATTGACCTTTAATTTTTAGTATTTCATAATTGCCTTTAAAAGTTATGAATATGTAACCTTTAGTATATTAAGATTGACTTTTAATTTTTAGTATTTCATAAAAGGCAATTATGAAATACTAAAAAAATTAAAGGTCAATCTTAACCTTTAGTATATTAAGATTGACATTTAATTTTAGTATTTCATAATTGCCTTTTAAAATTTTGAACATGTAACCTTTAGTATATTAAGATTGACATGTAAATTTTAGTATTTCATGATGGCCTTTTAAGATTATGAATATGTTATCCGTTACATATTAAGATTTACATTTGAATTTTATGATGTTCTAGGTTACTTTCAATTATGATGACACTTAGAATATGTTAAAATTTTAAATTTAAGATTGTCATTAAAATTATGATGTTCTAAGTTACTTCCTTTATGATGACACCTATGGAGGAGGGTATATGCATTACAATTTAGGTTGATTTTAAAGACATTGCACATAAGGTTCCTCATGGTGACATTAAAATTTTTACCTTGACAAGATCATTATAATTTTGGGTAGTCGTAGCGTACACTAGGTATGGCAATTGTAGAATCATGGTCCAATAGTTGACTTACGTACCTCACTTTGCTCTGAGCTAGAAGTAGGGGTTGTTGATTCTCTTTAAAGGATGGAGTTGCCCTCGCGGTCGGATGTCCTTGTCACGCCTTCCGTAGTTTTGTTCTTCTTAATTATGATAATTTGATGTGGCCGGGCTAGTTGCTTGGTCGTGGTTGCGCCGGTGGGATGGTGACACTTCCATGTTCATCGCATCAGCCAGCCCCGAGGACCTTAAATGGTTAAAGACGATGGGAAACGGGCTTGAGCTGAATATGTAATGTCTTTGAAGTCCAACCCTGCGGTGGTAGGGACGGAGGGTGGTCATCGATTTTCAGCCTCGGCCATTTTCGCTAAATGTTTGCGTTGCAAAGTTATGTGTGTTGTCACTTATCCACGCTACAAGACACACCGTAGTATTACCAAAACAAAAAATTTGCACTCAAGGTTGCATCTGTCAACGGTATGTTCGTTACAATTTGGGAATGTGAGGGGATTCATAATGTGCAAAAAGTGAGAGAAATGGTAGGGACATTAATGGTTATTGTTCATAAACAAATTAAGTAATCAATAATCATAACTTTGTACCTAAATCAATCCAAAACACCAACACTACTAATCAACAATTACTGTATCAAATTGTTCGTTCCACATTTAAATTTCCCAGAATTTCTCAGTTCATAACAATTTGTGCAATCATAACTCATAATAAAAAAACTTTCCATTTCAAATAATCTTGTTTAAGAAGGCATTGATCTTTTATTTTTTTCCTTCCTTTTAAGAATAAAAAACTATCAACAATATGCTCGACCTCTATCCCATAATGAATCACTATAATAATCAAAATCCTCTATCCACCAATTTAAAATCGGGCCCAATTAAAATATATACATACAAGTTCTTTTTTTTCAAATACGAAGCAAACTTCCAAATATGGATGGAATCAATAAGGTGGGTTAATGCATTATGACAATCACTGTGTCTCAAAATTCGGAAAATTCATTTTTCAATCTAGCATATTCTTTGGAAGTCAAAACTCTTCGCCAAACTTTGAATGTCAAATCAAATGACACCCTGACGATGCCCTCCATTTCCATAGTATTAACGAAATGGACGGATATTTCTTTTTTCATCCGTAACCTCTTTTTTTCGCCGAAGATATTCCAAAACTAAATAATACTTCTAATCGAAATATCTTTAGGGTCAAATAAATTTTCACAAAAGATTATTTAAATGCTCAGAGAATAGTATTTTATTGTTGTTTAAATATGATCAAATAACATCACCTCGGATGAGAATTTCAAGGATTTGGGACTTTATCCACAAGTGAGCAATTTTCCCTAAGGATTTTGGACTTCATCCACAAGGAGATAAGTATTTATTTGGAAGAATGAATTAATATGAGATTTGTGAATTTTCTTCATACACAATTCTATATTTATTTTCTATTATTATTTAACCTAACCTAATTTGTTTCCGCTCAAGAACATTAAATAAGATCACCTGGGATGAAAATTTCACTTGAAGGATTTGGGACCTCATCCACAGGGAAAATTTCATTTGAAGGATTTGAGACTTTATCCTACAAGGAGACAAGTATTTCCATTGGAAGAAATGACTTAATATGAAGGATTTGTGAACTTTCATACACAGCTCTAGAAACATACTCTTTCTCTTTAATTTTTAAGATTTTAGATAAGATTTAAAATTGTTTAAATCATGTACTCTAAATTAGAGAGTAACTAGATCTTAAACATGTTTAACTGTGGTTGGTTATGTTATTATTTACTCTTATTGTTTATTGTTTTATTTAGTCATTTAACATGTGCTAATATGTGTTATTTGTTTTTATTTTTACGATGTTCAACATATTTGTGGAAAATATGTTTACAATATATTTGTGGGAAAGAGTATGTTGGAGGATGACACTTAACCTTGGGTATGTATGTCGGACTTTTTTAATTACAATTTTTGAGTTCTATATTATTTCGCATGTTTGAATTGTAAATTTTTAATTTTGAATTCATGTTGTTTTAAGTGTGTTTGAATTCCATGTATGAAGGATTCATCTTGAGTTTATGGATTAGAGTTCATAATTTTGGATTTAAATGTCTTAGTTTTTTTATGTTATCCTAAAATTGATGTAGAACTTATGTATTTTATAGTGTAACTATTCTAATTTTTGATTATAATATATATATATATATATATATATATATATATATATATATATATATACATATATATATATATATATATATATATATATATATTTCATAATTTGAAATTCAAAAGCAATTATTGTCTCTAGTATTTGATTTCAAAGTTAGATGGGAAAAAAAGTGACAGTTAACTAGTAATGAACTAATGTTTGTATATTCATTTTACAATGCATTTAAATTAAGCATCAAACTTTTAAATACTTTTGGCTAAGTGTATTAATTTAAATGTTTCATTTTATGTTCATCATGTAATGGCCAAAAATACGATCCTATTGTCAAAAAAGCATAAAGTTAACTAGTAGCTGAATTAATGTTTTGTATATTCTTTTATAATGCATTTTAAATTAAGCATAAAACTCTTAAATACTTTTCTACTCGCTATGTACACTTTAAATGTTTCATTTTATGTTCACGGTGGACTGTCAAAAATATGATTCTATTGTCAAAAGGTGGCAAAGTTAACTAGTAATGAACTAATGTTCTGTATATTCTCCTTCTTACAATTCATTAAATTAATCATCAAACTCAAATACTGCTATGTATTAATTTAAATGTTTCATTTATGTTCACTGTGTACTATCAAAAAAATGATTATATTGTCAAAAAGTGGCAAAATTAACTAGTAATGAACTACTGTGTATATATTATCTTTTTACAATGCATTTAAATTAAGCATCAAACTCTTAAATACTTTTCTTAATTTAAATGTTTCATTTTATGTTCACTGTGGACTGTCAAAAATATGATTCTATTGACATATCATCAAATAATTTTGGCAGAATAATTTTAGCAGATTCTAGTTACTAATGAAAAAAAAATTAGTAGATTTTAGCAGATTCTATTTTAATTTTTTTTAGTTACTAATGATTTTGTTGGTTAAATAGATGCACTTAACTAATAAAAAAATTAAAGGAAAAACCATTTAGAAAAGAAATGCACATGAGATCTGCTAAATAAATTGGTTTACATTGATACACTTAACTAATTAAAAAAAGTAAAGGAAAAAGAAAATGAAAGATAGGCATATGAGATCATAGATGCAAACTCATAGAATGTGTTGTTGTTTAAATATATTTAAGAATATGCAAACTCAATAAATGGACAAGAAAAAAGTGAATTCTCAAACATACAAGATTGTATCATTGCATATCTATTTAACATTATATGATAGTAGACAACATGTTAAACCATGCAAAACTTATTTAAGAATATATTATGGTAGTATAAAACACTTTAAACCATGAAAAGCCTATGCTGGTATGAACCGCACTACAAGGAAGAAATTTTCATGATCTATCAATTTACTTTAATAAAACTTGTGTCTGATTTTGGAAGAAGGTAACCAATGGGGAATTCAAGGGAGGAGGTATGCATTCAAGCATTGTGTTTTAGACATGCCAAGGAGCAAAAAATACCCCTTGTACAACTTAGGTAACATGTATGAAAGAGAATTACATTAGGAAAATGATTTGCAAGATATGGTTTAGTACTATTCACATAAACCCACATTTTTGTAAGGGTCTTCACTTGACTTTAGGCAAGGTTGTATTAATTTCCTTAACTTTGTTAGAGAAGAGATCTATTAATTACAATTTAATTCACTTGACTTTAAACAAGGTTGTATTATTTTCCTTAACTTTGTTAGAGAAGATATATATTAATTACAATTTAATTCTAATGATTAACACTTCTAAAAAAGCTTACATCAAAATCAATTTAATTATTAAAATGGATATTCTAAATAATTTCAAATTTTAAATGTATTTATCAACTAAATAATTAGAATGGAGATATTATTATATATATGATATTATTAGTAAAGTGTTATTACAATGAGTGGAAGAGATGTTTAAATTGTTTTTAGTTTTTAGTTCATATTAATTTAAAAAATGAAAAAAAAATTACCACTTAAAGAAGTCAATGCTATCAAATCAAGGATAAAAGAGATGTTCAACTCTTCTTTGATTGGTGCAATAGTAATAAAAATAAAATTCTTAGATAAAAGAGATATCCAAATTAATTATAGGTAATGTTTATACAATGAAATATTGATATAGAAGAGATGTTCAACTTTTTTTTGGTTTGTGTGTTAACGATAAAATAAAATGCTCAAAATGATGTGACAATAAAATAAAACCTTAGAATGGAAGAGATGATCAACTCTTCTTTAACTTTATCATGTAGTGATCAAAAAAATGCTAAAGCTATAAGAGATATTCACCTAAAGGCTCATATATCCTTGAAACTAATGCAATATTATTAAAATAAAATGGAAAAAAATACTATTGAAAAAAGTAAGTGTCAATGGAAATGGTGTTTAACAATTTTTTAGTTTAAAATAAAATGCTCATACAAGAGGTATTCAACTCAATTTTGATTGGTGTAATGCTCATAAAATAATTTTGATTGGTGTAATGGTTGAAAAACAAAGATAAAATATGGTTGAACCATATTTTATCTGTGTTTTTTAAGAATGATCTGGAGTTTTTTATACATACCCTTTTTATAAATATACTATTTGGAAATATGTTTGAAGATAGTCAAAACAAGTCATCAAAATCTAGAATGTACTTTCAATGAAAAAAAAAAAAATATGGAATGTACATGTGCCACTTGTTTAAAAATACTGTAATGGTATTCCATCTTCAATTATTCATTCATGATCGACTTTGGACANAACTTTTTTTTTTTTTTTTTGAACTTCTATTAACTTGATGTGTGTTGCACATATCAAATGACTATATTGACAACTTGTGACATCTGACTGGTAGTCTTGAAAGTGAACATGAGTATCAATTTGATGGGTTTCTTGAAAAAAAATTCCTTTCAATACAATGGATCCTTTTTCATATATAAAATCGTTATCATCAAAATCTTCTAATAGCCTCATCTTTTGTTCCGTGCATCGCATCAAATAATATTTCATGTTTTAAGTGTTTTCTACGGGTGAAACCATGGCAAAAACATCTCCTTCAAATAATTGGATACATTGGACAACAAATAATTCATGTTACATTATCACACAAGTACTTCTACAAGTTATTTGAAAAAAATTAAACATAAAATTACCTTCTTTAAGAAGATCAGAAACTATGTCGCCATCAAATGACACTATAGTTTCATTTGATTACATCTCCTATGATCTTGCAAGTGGAGTTTTCCCTTTTACATTAAGTTCAGTATGTCTCCAAGCTTTAACATATCCTGCATTTTCGTTCTCACAAATATCTATGGATTATGTGTCCTCTAGGCAAACTGAACAAAAACAAGAGTCATTTCTTCTATTAAATGCAAACCCATTTTGAAAACATTTGTTTTTAACTAAATGTATTTTTCGTGTCTCAGGTATTGTACTGGAGTCATATGGGATTGATCTATTTACCTCTTCGATTCCAACATACCAAAAGAACCTTCACAAGACAAGAACTTGTTAACTTGAAATCTCTCAAGAAAATGATTGAAGATTGAATATAAATTTGAACACGTTCAAATTTAAATATCCTATGTACATACATGTAACATTTATATATAGACACACCTGCGCACATCCCTTGACGGATTATATTCATGGCTTAAATCCATTTTTCACCATTCAACAAATTGTTCAGTAGATTCAAATCAATCGGCATGAGGGTTCAACTGATACCTTCGAAGTGCTCATTTAATACATGCCCCTGCACCATCATGCTCTCATTTTCCATGACCAGTCTCAAAAAAATTCCAACAATGTGTAATCTTTAATTTTTTATGAAGACGACATAACTAATAGAATGATCGTGAAGATTTGAACTAACCCACACACCCATCTGACCATATCCAATGTCGATCGAATCTGATTTCACGTTCTTTCAATGAATCATAAAATTTAACAAAACAATGTTGTACATAATATATGTCATGTGCTCAATCATCCCTTATATAAAAGTGATATTCTTTAATAACATGTCGATTTTTGTTGGTGCTTTCTATGTTATCAAGACTTCGTTGAGAATGTCTATATAGAACGTGGAAACATATTGTGACTTGATTAGAATGATAATATTCACTATGTATTTCTTTTTGTGCAGCGAATGTGTAATTCTCTGCAAAATCAACTACAGACAAAATTGTCCCTGGTGGAAACACTTCACGGGATTGATTGAATTATATATCTTTCCATATAGCTCTATGTGAATGCTTGGTGTATTTATATATTTCTTCCTCAAACTTGTTCAAAAAATCTATCATGTAGATTTGATCTACCTTCGAATCAATCCTTTTGGAAATAACATTTGAAGAATGTGGAGTTGTGTTGCTCATATATTCATCTCTTCCAATTGACTCTTATATTAGAAAATGATTGCTCATTCATATCAATATGATACTTTGAAAGAAACAAACTTATATTTCCACAACGATCACATTTCTTTCCACCAACACATTTTGTTTTGTAAAATAAATCATCGTCTTCTCTTTCACATAGAATTTCAGATATAAAAACACAGAATGTGGAAGGAAGAGGTGAACCTAGACATAAATTTTACCAAAATCCAAAAGATTGTCGTAATACAACTCAAATTCCACATGATAACGATAACAAAAACTGTCACGAATAGTGATGGGTGTAACAAACCATGGTTTTTGTAGCACAAATGTATTGATGGAGATTTTAACTTCTTTGTGATCTTCTTTAAACTTATTGAACAACTCTATTTGTGTCATTGGAAATATATGTTTTGGATGTTCTTCATATTTTTTTTGTGTTATTCTTCATCGCAACACATTCCTTGTATGTGGTGAAACACGAGATTCTTCCAACCAACAATTATGGGCCAATTCTTTAACATTTTCTGCAAATCTATCTTTGTAGGGTTGTCTAGAAATCATTGTCCAACAAGCCAATTCATTATTTACATATATTTTCAATCGAAATTTTCTATGTTTGTGTAATGTTTTTCTTGACATTCCCATCGGTTTTTCCATATGTCGTGTCAAACGATCTTTTATATTGCTAGATGAAACAACTGTTTTTTGTATCACTCTAATTGTGACACAGACATCTTGTTTTCGATGTTTTCCAAAAGATTTTAATGCACTAGTTATATTGTTAAAGACAGTTTGTTTCACCTTTGTATCCTCTGTCGACTTTTGAATACCCAATAATGATATAGCTTCTTTTAACTTTCTTGACTTCATTAGACAAAGTAAAAGCTAAGCTTGTACTATTACTGATTCATCTTTGAAAAACTTATTATACATATTCTTAGTTCGATATCTTATATAATGATTACCTTTTTTCTTCCCAAATTTGTGAGTATCAACATTTTATAGTGTTTCATCATCAATGTTGATAGATTCTCCTTCATATTTCAATTTAAAGTTTATATTAAAAAAAATTAATTCAAACACAAATTCACTAAATTATATATACTTGAGTGTTCATATTGTATTATCTAAATCTATGTACATACCTATAGGTGATTCGTCTTCTACTTCAATTTTGGTTTCAACGTCTTCTTCTTTAATTTCAGTTTCAACACCTTCTGCTTCAATTTCAGTTTCAACATCTTCTTCGATATTATAAGACAAATCTATTTATGTTTTTTCAAAAAAATCAAATTGTAATTACAATCAATTATATTATTTACAATATTTTAAATTTGAATTCTATACTTTGAATTTTGTACTTTCTCAGTACAGTCCGAATGTGTGTCGTGTGCTCGATCATCATATGTGCATGCATACCTGGTTGAACTTCCTCTTTTCAAAAATATCTATTGACATTATCATCGTTTCTTTCTTCAATATTTGCACGTTCTTGTTTCTTTCTCCAATAAAGCTCTTTCCTTTGATAAATTTGGCGAGTATCATCTCAAGTGTGATCAAATTTTCTCTTGTGAAAAACTTTGTTTTCCATGACTTTATAGTTATCTGCAAAAGATATGTTCAACAAAGTCTTCACCTTGAAAAAATGCTCAACATTTATCTTTCAACATATAAATTGTTATTCCAAAAAAAACTTGAACAAACATCAATTACCTTATTCAACAAAAACCAAAAAGATGATTCAAAACTTTGTTTAGGTGCTCTACAAAACCATCATGTATCGATATCGATCCTCCAATTAATCCTATGGAATAGAGGGAAGAAATAAAGAAAGAAAAGAATATAGCTGCAATCAGTAATAGAAATGCTTTGAAATCCCTATCCCCGAGCTCACATATGTCTGTCCATCCGATGAATTTTGTTAAATTTGTTTGGTCGAAAGTCTATTTATACAATTTGGCATGAAATCAAATGATACGACATGTCTTTCATTTTTTCCAACCGACAGAATTCACTCAACAGCCTTTCGGCCGAAAGAAGGTTTTTTCGGCCGAAAACCTTGGAAACCTTTCAGTTTTGACGATTTCCATTAAATCTTAGTCTTTCGGCCAAAATAATAGTTTTCCGGCCGAATGATTATTTCAGCCGAAAACATGAAATTAGGAATGAAAAAAAAAAACCAGAGAATTGCCCCAAGCTTACCTCAACTTCGGAGGTTGCGGACTCCTGCAAATACTAGGAATTTGGTTTCAAAAATGACACCAACATTTCCAAAATTGAATCTACCTTGAATTCCTATATATTTTTATTCATTTTCTTTATTTTTATCTAATTTTATTTAATTTAAAAAGAAAAAAACACTACATAATATTTTCAATAGACATTATGATCGGTGAAATGAAATATCGGTATCTCTAAAAATATGTAGTGAAAAATTTAGAAAACAATATATTCATAATCATTAAACTGTTCTTTTCAAAAGGGTATGTTTAGATTTTAGTTTTAAGTAAAAATTAAGATAGATACAAGGTGTACAAAAACATATGTTTAAAATCTGCAACGTTTTCAGCTTGGTCAACTTCAAAAAAATCTAGAAATTATAATATTCATCCGTTAGATTCAAAATTATAGTCATAATAAAATAGAGCCTCTGTAGATTGTTACAGTATATTTTGTTTCTTAAAAACATAATTTTAATAATAGATACATTGTTGTAGGAAAAAGTAACTCATTCCTTTTATGTTTAAGGAACATACTGTTAAACAATTTTCAAATTGACATATCAAATTGTGATAAACAAAATTTGAAAAATAGTCATTTCAAAGCTAACAAAATTCTTCACAAGTTTTGTTTTTAATGTAAAGTGAAATTATAAATAAATAAATAAATACTTTTGTATGCCAGAAGTTGAAGAACTTGTGAAAATACAATTTTCTTTCTCATAAAACAAGCAAAAGTGTAACCCATATTCATGATTTCACCCATGCTCGATTACACACAGTCTTCATCATATAAATAAATAAGATTTTGCAACGAAACCACAGTCAACATAAACCTGAGCCTTATCACTGTTGATATAAATTCCTTTTAAAACCACTGATAATATGTATGATGATCCAATAATATATACAAAGCGAACATATCCAATTACACACATGCACCATTTTTAAAATTATCCATAAGCTTAATCGAGCCTAGCAAAACACACCGGTATTTCCAATT
Organism: Picea sitchensis; assembly: GCA_010110895.2. Lineage (NCBI taxonomy): Eukaryota > Viridiplantae > Streptophyta > Pinopsida > Pinales > Pinaceae > Picea > Picea sitchensis. The sequence goes on from SNQJ01S0142083.1 coordinate 12,118, forward strand.
TCAATCAAGACCATGCTAGTAAAAACACCATAATCAAAGAAGATAGTTCTCAACTGTATGCAAGTGTCTATAACTGTTCGACCAATTTTAGCATAGAAATATGAGACAAAGACTCGACAAAAAACCTCCATAACCATTCCACTGATAAACTCATATTTGACAACCAAAAAAGTGCCTGAAGGGAGCAAAGACAGTTGTAAATCCAATCGGGTCTGTCACAATTAAATGCACAGAGACAGCAAGAGTATGTTCATATTTTAACCATAACATAGAGAGTTGTAGGTCTTTTGAGGCTTATCAATCATAGACATAATACCCTCGAAAAAGATACAACAATGAGCCACACAATCCCCTTATTACTCCAAGTTCTGGATAAGACCAATGATTAACACATGAGGAGAGAAAAGATAGACAGATAATAACCCAATGCACATAGTGCGTTTAATGCTTGCAAAGGAGAGTCAAATTTAATTAAACAATGATGGTTATTAAAATAACACACAAAGATATACCATCTTTATCCATTTACTTAAGATCCGAAGACCCTAACAACAATACCAGTGAGGATGTATACATCATAACACCGAGATATAACTTGTATCACCCCACAACCATGTAGTCATGTTAATGTTATGGCCACCCAAATATTGGATCTTGGGATACTTCGGTGAAAATACAATAAGAATGAGTCAACGAGTATGACTCTGGGTTTGAAGAAATAACACAACAACTATTGGCCATTTGAGAGTGACTGGATAAGGGTGACAATCATGACTGTGAGGGAACGGAAATAACCGATGGTAATACACAGAAAAAACCCTCCACCATCAATACAAAATTATAGGTACCACATTCACTTATTATCCATAGAGACCCATCACGATATTAAAACAACCGAGCAACAAATCAATGCACAACATAAACAAAACACAATTATTTTTCTTGCAATCCAAAATATTTTACATTCATCTCAAAGAGAAATAACACACATTTACACAGTCAAAATTCTCAGGAACACACAAAATCCAAGCATCACTGAGCCATTATTTGTTCATACAGAAATAATATTTCATGGATGGAGAGAAAAAGGACCATACCTGTAACAAAACGCTTAAAAGGGTGAGTTGGTCAAGCCTTCTTATTTCCAAGATCCTGGAATGCGGAGCTTCATAACCAACAGATCGAAAATGAAACAGGGATCAATGCTAGGGTGATAGATGATAGGGGGAGTATGGAGTGATGTGCAGTAAATGCACGTCGCTTCTATATCCTGACCTATTCAATTCGAAGTACGAGACAACCAAACATTCACCAATCAAATAAACCATGTATTCAATGCCAAATCTTTTGAAATATGTGACGATATCCTTTGCATAGTGAACCACCCAATCTCATTTACACATTAACCCTTCCCATATTTTATTCCCTCGTACATATTTCAATGTTATATGTGCCCAGATCAAATCTAATGAAAATCACATAGCCACTTACCAACCATAGCATAATAGTTAGAACTGACACTAACATCGCTTTACTTTTCCATTTGCATATAACCCTTTATCATACCTCAAGCATAACTTCTTTTCCTTTAATATTTTTTTCATAGGTTTTCTTTCCTTGTTTTGATTATGTTTATCACTAAAATATCTCTTGTATATATGTGTCTAGGTAATCATTCATAATGATTAGTTACATGGTTAAATCATAGCAACTATAAATACATGTCCATCATAAAAAAAAAAAAAATTGGATCGCAAGAAGCATTCCATAAAATGCATCATCCACCTGTTACTATGTCAAAATGAAACCAAGACTACATTTTCAACCATGTAGGATTGTGTAAGTAGCATCAAAACATCAACAAAAAAATGTGTGATATGTCTATCCTTGCGCCTCTAGTCTACAAGGGGGTCCCACTTACTAGTATTATATTATTAGCATAGTTATATAATAGGGCTTTGGCAATACTTTGCACGAGGAATTCATCGTTACAATTTTAATCGTCAACAAACTGGTGACTCTGCAAAGAAATATGTTTCCAACAGATTAAGAACTCAGAATGTCTGGTTTCTCATAGCAAGTAACATCATATCAAGATATTATAAATCAGAATGATTATGCAATAGGAGGAAGTGAGTGTATTTAATGGAAAAATGATTGAGAATTTGGGAATAACTCATGGAAAGCGTTAAGTATGAGGGGGTTTAGTCGTGCAATCATAATCATTCAACTAAAATTTTCTCCTGACTTCAAGGAAAAACTTTTTATGAACTTTCTCTTTTGAATCTCAAAATGGATGAAGAAACAGAAAGAAAAAGCAAGATATAACCAATTATCTCATAAAACAACAATGAAAGTAAATAACAAATTCAATGATCCCTTCAGAGGGAACATCATTACAACCATGTAATATTAAATGTTATTGATTAGCAATACTTTGCATAAGGGTCGTTGTGGAAAAATTGATCCAGCATTTAATTTTTGAAAAAAAGTGAAGTCAAGAGAACAAAAAGCAAGAACTGTCATAACAAAACTTAAATGAGAAGAAATGAAATAGCATAAATGAAAATAACAAAAATGGAAAACTACTAATATACAAAAACAATCCAAACAACGTTAAAATCTTCAAGTTGGTTCCACGTAATGTTTCAAGTTGGAATCATTAGTGATTTAGGAAAACAATCGCTCCTGTAAATACTTTAGGGTATAAAAATTTGCATCTAGGACAAAAGTAATCTTGAAAGGACCCAGCCATAATTTTTGAAACTTTGAATGTCTTCCCCTATCAGCATGAGATGAATCCCACAACAATACCTTCTCATTGACATTAAATTTGACATCTTTGACACTCTTGTTGAAATATTTTTTAACAGTCTATTTTCTTCTCCTTATATTACCAAAGGAAAACATCCTTTGCTCCTCTAAATCCAGAAGTGCATTCATCCTTTTTGAAACATGAGAAGAATTTAATTCTTTGACCTGTAGAATTAACCTTAAGGAGGAAAGTTCCAACTCAATAGGAAAAATGGCTTCTTGGCCATAAACAAGATGGAAAGGAGTGAAACCATTGCTCACCTTGGTGGTATTTCGATCTTCCCAAAGGGCGCAAGGGAGGAGAGTGTGCCATTGACGATACTTATCTTCAATGATCCTTTTGATAATTCTTACCAGATTATTGTTGGTAGACTCGGCTTGCCCATTTCCTTGGGGGTGATAAGTTTATGAGGTTAAATGTTTAACCCCCAACTTATATAAAAATTGGGTCAGCTTAGCAAAAATAAAAGCAGAACCATTGTCTCTGATAATTTCCAAGGGAAGACCAAATTTGGAAAAAATATCATTTTAAAGGAAATAAATCACCTGCTCATCTGTCAAATGTTTAAGTGAGACAACTTCAACCCATTTTGTAAAATATTCTATGGCTATCAAGATAAATAATTTTCCTAATAAAGACAAAGGATTAATAGGACCAATAAAGTCCAAAACCCACTTTGAAAATGGAAAGTCCAGGAGGACAGGTTGTAATGGCATGGCTAAAATGTGTTCTTTCCCAGCAAATTTCTAGCACTTGTCACAAGATCTCAAAAAAAAATAAGAATCATGAAAGATTGAAGGCCAATAATATATTTTTATGATAATATTAAAAGATGTGGTTTTAGCAGAAAATGACCTCCTACATGAATAACATAATTTCAAGAACCATGAGTTTCTTGCAACATTTTTTGTGCTTCCTCATAGTTTACAAAGCGAAGAAACATACCATCGAGAGATATTCTAAACAAGAAGTCTCCTATAATGATGTATCTAGTAGATTCGAGACAAATCTTTATTCTTTGATGAGTTTCTAAGTTATCTGGACATCTTTGATTTTGAAAATATTAAACCAAATTTTTATACCAAGGATTTTCAGACACAGGAAGGATTTGATTACCAATGTAGAACAATGTTGATAGAGAACTAACCTATTCATAAATTTTTTCACTACTTTCAATATGTTGAGCTAAGTGAAGGGATAAGTCATGTCCCTTGATGGTTTTAGAAGTCATGACAGTTAAATAATGCTCCTGGATCTTGGAAAGCCAATGTACATTTTTTCCTAAACGATAGGTTTGTGAGAGAAAAAAACTTGACAGCGGATAGAGGGACTTTTACCAACGTATGCTTACCTAAGATGAAGTGGAGAAATTTTTCAATTTCTTTAACAAGAGAGAAAGCATGTTTTTCAATAAAATAATATTTAAACTCATCACCAGACAAGCTTTGACTCATGTAAGCCATTGGTTTTTTCTTACCTTAGTCATCACCTTGCACGAGGATAGGAGAAACTGCTTCCTCTGTGGAATTAGTATATATCATAAATTCCTTCTCTAAATCCATCTTCGCCAAAACCGTTGTGGAACTGATTTCTTTCTTGATCCCTACAAAATAATTTTAGACATCATCTATCCAAGAAAAGGAATGATCCTGATTAATAAGATTACAAATTTGTTTGACCATTACAGCAAAATCAGGAACAAACCTACGAAAAAAGTTAATAACCCCCATAAAAGCTTGAACCTCCTTCTTAGAAGTGGGAGTAGGCAGATTTAGGATAGCAACAATCCTTTTAGGATCAATGCTTATTACTGAATCAAAGACAATGCATCCAAGGAGCTTTCCCTTGGTAACACCTAAAATAGACTTAGAGGGATTTAGAGAAATGCCAAATTTGTTGCATTGCATGAGAACTATTTTAAGATGAACAAAGTGATCTGATCCGTTTTTAGAGTACACAGTAAGTCATCAAGATATATATGAATAATATTTTCTATCAGATCATCAAAATCTATTTCCATATATATTTGAAAAGTGGCACCTGCATTAGCTAAGCCAAAAAGGCATACATTCATAACCCAAAGTGCCCCAACGAGTAATAAAAGTGTTTTTATATTTATCCTCCTTTTTACCTTGATTTGATTGTAACTACACAAACCATCAAGTAAGGACATCATCTATGACCATGCGACTTTCTCCAAAATCATTCCATATTAGCGAGAGGAAAGTGATATTTTATACTAGCCCAATTCAATGCACGAAAATATATGCATAATATGATTTCACTAGCTATTTTTTGAACGAGAAACAAATTAGAAACCCATTATGAATACTTAACCATAAAGATAATACCAACCTTAAAGAGTTTTTCCAACTCCTTTCAAATAGTTTCTTCCACGCAAGGTTAATGGGTCCTTTTTTTTTTCCTAACTAGTTTTATTCCCTCCTTGATAGGAATGGCATGTTGTATAAGAGAAGGATAAAAACAACAAATATCCTCATAAGACCAAGAAAAAACATCTTGAAATTCACCAAGCATTCTGGCGAACTTCATTTTTTCTTCATCAGAACATTGGGCACCTATTTTAACATCATTTAGACAGAGGTGTTCCAATGTTCAAGGAAATGGTTTCACCCACTTTCCTTTTTGAGTCCTCTTCTTTATATTTCTCTTTGTTGCTTACATCACTCGATGAAAATAAACTTTCTAAAGGAGTCAATCCTTTAGGAAACTTGTTATCTTCCATTGATATAATTTTCTTAGGCTTATAAGGTTCATTTTGAATGAAAGCACAGATGCTTTCATCACTAGGGAAAACCTGCCATGATTCTCTATTGTCAGGGATATGTGTGTTAGGACCCTATAATTTATAGGGAAATCAGTATTCTGACTGATATTTATTTTGGGCAAAACGTAGTTTCCTCATGGCACATAGTGAAAATGTCAAGCATTGACAGAATATAGTGACAGTGTTATCTCCTAAAATAGCATAGTCATGTTTGTTAATTTTAGGGGAGGTTACAGGTTTTAGTTGTTTAGGAAAACCCATAGGCATTCATTAACCACCGAAAACTAGGGCTTTCGGTGGTTAAAAGAGAAAATCAAAGCTCGATTAACCACCGAAAACATGTAAGCTTGGAAAGGTCAAAGCTTGCATTTTCACACGATACATATGTCAATTGACATAATGATGGAAGGATAACCACTGAACGTTAATCGAAATGATGATGAAAAGGTGGTATGATTACTTAACACAGAGCGGTTTCTTCCTAAACCCTCACGGTTCCACCCTGCTCTCACCAGGACCTTCTCATTCTCTCACAGGCCCAAAGAGTCCAAGCTCTTCCAACTCCCCTCGGGATGTTACCCACAGTAAATACCTTCGGCGATCTCCCTCTTCGGAAATCGGGATATCGCGACTCGGAAGTTCGCGGTTCACGCGAGTATGATTCACATGTGGCTCCAAACCCCGAACCCCGATGGTCAATGGGTCAACGTTCTTTCCCTATTGGGAAATCGGCGGTTGTGGTGTCGCGCGTCTCATGCAACACAAAACCCCGAACCCCGAACTCCGATAGCACGCCACCTGTCCTCCAGTGAGTCTCGTGGACCCACTTTTCCACGTCCTCTTCAGGATTTCACGGATCGCGAATCCACGATACAAAGTTTCTTCATGGTCGAAAACCCTGAAACACCGAATGCCGGAACCCCGAAGTCCGATGACACCTGTTCTCCACTTGCTCTGGAGGTCCCACTCAGCTACGTCACTCCTCCTTCGCTCGTGCGATCGGGAATCGCGGGATCGCGAGTTCGACTGTCGTGAGTCCTTTACCTTGGAAACTCCCGAATGTCGAAACCCCGATGACACCTGTCAACACAACGCTAACATTGTGGGACCGGTCACGATTCGGAACCTTGCTGGTCCTCCGTGGTCCCACATGCCACGTCACTTCGAGATTTCGCGGACCGCGAATCCGCGAGGCAAGTTTTCTTTGCTGTTGAAAACCCCGAACTCCGATGTCCCGATCTCCGGGATCTGATGCCACGCGTCCCTCTGATGATTGACGGCACCCGTTAATTCTGGAAATTGCTATTCACGATTTCACGAGGCATAAAACTCTCACCTCGCCATCCTCCGAATGCCGAACCCCGATTCTCCGGATTCGTGCCACCTGTCCTTGCTGAGATCGACGGTCCCTATTAACTCGGGGAATCGCAAATCGCTATTTTGACAAGCACGAACTCTTACCTTGTCAAACGCCGAATGCCGAATCCCGATCCTCCGGGATCTCACGCCACGTGTCCCTGTCCTGATCGACGGTTCACCTGAATGCGAGAAATCGCCGATCGCGATTTCAAAGAGTATGAAACTCTTATCTCTGGGAAACCCAATATGCCAAGTCCCGATGGCTCTTGGTTCATCCCTTGTGCTTAAGGGTTAACTTCCCCTCAGCTTCTCCATGATCGAACGATTAGCGGGATTTCGTGATACTTCTCCGCGAATCTAGACCGTTGATTTTCCTCTTTGAGGATTTCCTCCACTCTGAAGCTCTCTTCTGTGCGGACTTCCTCCTGGATTTGTCCCATGCTATCTGCAAGGAACTATTCCTCCTGAGATTTAACAACTCTAACTCTTTCAGATATCTTTCACATGCGCTCCCTGTGCCCGGCCTCCAACAACTCTCCAAGAGTGGAAGTCATCCGGACTCTATACACTTCCTGCAACAGAAGTCCTTGCGCACAAAGCGTTATCCGTCCTAAGCTCCTCCTGTAGCTTCGACCTCTACAGAAGCTCGATTCTTCTTCTCTTTCTCCCGCAGATGGAGAATATAAGGCTTCCTGGAAATCTTCCAACTCTAGCAACCTATTGCTGAGTACTCTGGGTATTCAGTAACCCAGTAAAAGCTCCCTAAGTGGCTGCTTCCCTCAGATGATAGAACTCAAAGAGTTCCTTCCTCCTGTACAGTCTTCACATTTACTCAACGCCCTCCTGGCGGAGTCTCTTCTCCCACAGAACATTCAGTAGTTCTGGGTCCCTATGCACCTTTTGCACCTGCTCAAATGCCCTCTTGGCAGAGCCTCTCACAAAATCCTCAGTGATTCCGTTAGCAACTGTGTCTCAGCTACACAGCCTTTCCTCTTAAGGTGTTCAGTAACCCCAAAAGTCCTTCTTCTGTATGAGTTGTTGACTTCAGTGCTTGTGCTCTCAGCACGTCTTTGTCTGACTCCTCTGAGTTCAAAATGCAACTCTATGCACGGCCATCAGAACCTCAACGTTCTGTCACACCCACCTGGTGTGAAGCCTCAAAGACACTCAACCTGAAATCAACTCAACTCCCTGCAAATGCATGATAACAACATACAATTACAGCATAAAGGAAAACACTCACAGACACACACATAAACAGAATATCATGCAGGAAAAACTGCTCTCTGTTCATATATTAACAATTGGCAAATGCCTGTATTTTTACAAGGTGTTCTCGAGCTCTCCTCGGCTCTTCAACTCTAATACCTCTCTTTAACAAAATGAGATATGAAATCTCTTTTACCTGAGTGCTCATTGAGCGCTTCCCTCCAGGTTCACCTACCCTATTCAATTACAATGAATGGGGTTGTCTAGTCCAGAATCGCACCTAGATCTCAGCCAATCTACAATAAAGGTCGATGCTATCTAATGCCTGCGCAAAGGCATGGCTTTTCTGGCTCAACAACCTAAGTACATTAAATTACATTCAATACAAATTCAAAATGAGGCTGTGCCTCCCTTTCAGCCCTGAATGAGTGCGCACTGACGTGGCTGATTGGGTGGCATGGAGAGATGCTCCTGCATCATACTCCACAGCTGCAAAAATCATGAGCTCCTGCTCATGAGCTTCCCCTGTAATTGTTGGAATCCACCTGGGTCCCAAACAAGTCTGTGGAGCTTTTCACCTGCTCC
>SNQJ01S0142083.1:20883-33280 GCA_010110895.2 Picea sitchensis
ACTGCTGTCTTTCCTCTACCCAGCTTCTCCTCGCTGGTAGTCTGCGCTGATTTCAACATCAACTCCATGATCTCCTTGATCGCTTCATCCAGCTTCTCCAGTGGCTGGCTTTTCTGTTGCAGTCTCCACAGCTGCAAAAAAATTTGGCCATGGGACTGATCATCATGATCTCCCATGCCATCCTCATCTGTTTCCAACCTCACCTATTGGATGTGCATGCCCTGCACTTTCACCCTGTCTTCTAGGGCTTCAATCTACTCCCACAGCTCTGCAAGACATATGATGTCTGTGTATTCATTCTCTGTTTCTTCAACCCCCTCTGTTGCATTGTTTTCAACTTCATGGATGAAAATGTTGAGCCATTCCTCATAATGCTCCTCTTCCTTTTCGACTTCTTTTTCTACTGTTAGCCTCAGTGCTACAGCTCTTCCAGCTTCCTGGCTGAAATCACTGAGACATTCCACCGAATGCTCACCTTCTTCATTTTCTGCTGCAAACCCCCATGTTGCAGTGTCTTCAGCTCCAGTGCTGAATATGTCGAGCCATTCCTGGAAATGCTCGTTTCCTTCTTCTGTTTCTTTTGTTGTCATCTCAAATGCTGCAGCTCGCTCAACTTGCTGGCTGAATTTGTTGAGTTGTTCCTCAGAACACTCATTCTTCTCTTCATCCACTTGGGCAGTCTCAGATACCTGCTCCAATTTCCTTTCCTTCCTGACAGTCATCTCCTGCGGTGACTTCTCTGCTGCTGCTGCTATATCTGCAATTGAATTTTCTGCCCCCTCCTGGGCAGATGGTAGGAATACTTGTATTCCCCCAACCATCAGAATATCGCTCTGACCTTCCTCCTCTGTCAGTTGCATCTGCTGATCCACATTCATCCTTGAGCCCACTTTCTCTGTTAGCTCTCTTAGCTGATTCCAACTCACTTCTGAGTTACTAAGACCCATAGATGGTCTTATCTGCTCATCCCTGCCCACCTGGCAATATGGGATGCTTCCACCGCTTCCTTGGNAGATCAACTGATCCCATCTTCATCAGCAACCTTTGCTGAATTGAACTCTCCCTTGAGTCCAAGAGACTCTCAGACAGTCTCAGTTTTTCATCCCTGCCCTCTAGGCAGCTTAGTACGCTTCCGCTGCCCTCTTGGCAGTGTTCGAGATCTTCACCTGATCTCCTTTCATCGCCCAGCTGGCAATGCAAAGTTTCCTGGTTGTCCCCACGACAGTCTTTGAGATCCTCAACCGATATCATTTATGTTCCCTTGCCCATCTGGAAATATGGAAACATTCCACTACCCTCTTGGAAATCTATGAGATCCCTCTGCGGTCTCTCATCATTGTCCAATTGACAATTTGAAATTCCCTGGCTGTCCTCACGACAGTCTTTGAGATCCTCAGCTGATCTCAATCTGTTGCCCTCTGGGCAAGCTGGAATTTCCTCTTCTTTGCCTTCATGGCAGTCCTTGAGATCATCTTTCGATGTCATCTCTGTTCCCTTGCCCCTCTGGTAGTTTGGAACTTCTACTCTGCCCTCCTGGCAGTCCTTGAGATCATCAGACGATCCCAATTCATCCTCATCATCATCATCGAGACTTTTTCCTGTCTCGGACCAACAGTAACAAATCATGTTTTCTTCTGTGGCCCTGAGGTTCTCAGCATACCTCAGCCATCTTTTCAACAGCCTACGTTGTCTTATGACCATCAGCTTCTTGACTGGCCATATCGCTTTTCCCTTCTTCATTGGAAATTCGTGCAGTCGTCTCCTCCTCCTATCCTGCCGCATCCGCAGTTCCATCTTCTCTATGTCTACTTTTAATTCATAGAGGTCTCTAGTCATTTTTGCTTCCTCTGCAAGATTTTCTTCCTTGCTTTCCTTCCTATGTCCTTCAGTAGCCATTTTGCTGTGTCTATCTGTCCCCTCGACAGATCTGCTGCTGTCACTCAAGCAATCCTGAGTGCTCAACTTCATCTTCCTACAGTCCTGCTGACTGTCTATGGACTGCTGCTTACCTGCAAGCAATCGCCTACAGAGTCTTCAATAACTCTGTCTTCTTCCGCTCCTCTGTCTCTTCCTGCCTGAAATATACAAGCAAGAATTTCCATGCTCTGATACCACTTGACGCAGAGCGGTTTCTTCCTAAACCCTCACGGTTCCACCCTGCTCTCACCAGGACCTTCTCATTCTCTCACAGGCCCGAAGAGTCCAAGCTCTTCCAACTCCCCTCGGGATGTTACCCACAGTAAACACCTTCGGCAATCTCCCTCTGATGATTGACGACACCCGTTAATTCGGGAAATCGCTATTCGCGATTTCACAAGGCATAAAACTCTCACCTCGCCATCCTCCGAACGCCGAACCCCGATTCTCTAGATTCGTGCCACCTGTCCTTGCTGAGATCGACGGCCCCTATTAACTCGGGGAATCGCAAATCACGATTTTGACAACCATGAACTCTTACCTTGTCAAACGCCGAACGTCGAATCCCGATCCTCCGAGATCTCACTCCACGTGTCCCTGTCTTGATCGATGGTTCACCTGAATGTGGGAAATCGCCGATCGCGATTTCAAAGAGTATGAAACTCTTACCTCCGGGAAACCCGATATGCCAAGTCCCGATGGCTCTTGGTTCATCCCCTGTGCTTAAGGGTTAACTTCCCCTCAGCTTCTCTATGATCGAATGGTTAGCGGGATTTCGCGATTCTGCTCCGCGAATCTAGACCGTTGATTTTCCTCTTTGAGGATTTCCTCCACTCCGACGCTCTCTTTTGTGTGGACTTCCTCCTGGATTTGTCCCACGCTATCTGCAAGGAACTATTCCTCCTGAGCTTTAACAACTCTGACTCTTTGATAGATCTTTCACATGCGCTCCCTGTGCTCAGCCTCCAACAACTCTCCAAGAGTGGAAGCCATCCGGACTCTATACACTTCCTGCAATAGAAGTCCTTGCGCGCAAAGCGCTATCCGTCCTAAGCTCCTCCTGTAGCTTCGACCTCTATAGAAGCTTGATTCTTCTTCTCTTTCTCCCACAGATGGAGAATATAAGGCTTCCTGGAAATCTTCCATTTCTAGCAACCTATTGCTGAGTACTCTGGGTATTCAGTAACCCAGTAAAATCTCCCTCAGTGGATGCTTCCCTATGCACCTTTTGCACCTGCTCAAATGCCCTCTTAGCAGAGCCTCTCACAAAATCCTCAGTGATTCCGTTAGCAACTGTGTCTCAGCTACACAACCTTGCCTCTTGAGGTGTTCAGTAACCCCAAAAGTCCTTCTTCTGTATGAGTTGTTGACTTCAGTGCTTGTGCTCTCAGCACATCTTTGTCTGACTCCTCTGAGTTCAGAATGCAACTCTATGCACAGCCATCAGAACCTCAACGTTCTATCACACCCACCTGGTGTGAAGCCTAAAAGACCCTCAACCTGAAATCAACTCAACTCCCTGCAAATGCATGATAACAACATACAATTACAGCATAAAGGAAAACACTCACAGACACACACATAAACAGAATATCATGCAGGAAAAACTGCTCTCTGTTCATATATTAACAATTGGCAAATGCCTGTATTTTTACAAGGTGTTCTTGAGCTCTCCTCGGCTCTTCAACTCTACTACCTCTCTTTAACAAAATGAGATATGAAATCTCTTTTACCTGAGTGCTCATTGAGCGCTTCCCTCCAGGTTCACCTACCCTATTCAATTACAATGAATGGGGCTCTCTAGTCCAGAATCGGACCTAGATCTCAGCCAATCTACAATAAAGGACAATCCTATCTAATGCATGCGCAAAGGCATGGCTTTTCTGGCTCAACAGCCTAAGTACATTAAATTACATTCAATACAAATTCAAAATGAGGCTGCGCCTCCCTTTCATCCCTGAATGAGTGCACGTAGACGTGGCTGACTGGCTGGCATGGACCGGTTCAGATACAGGCACAGATCAGGTTCAATTCTTAGAAAAGGCGGGACCGGCGTTGAGGACAGAGTTGGATGGCACCTGGTATCTCGAGGCTCATCCTGAGATATGTGATTTCTTCAAAGAAGCATGGTGTTTTACCTACTATGAGAAGACATAGTGTTTTCACCAACATGAACAAGATGTTGATGAAGGAGAATACCAAGTTGTATAGACAGCTCAGACCCCTAAGATTAAAAGTGAAAGATTCACAAACTTCAACTCCAAATCACCTAGGATTGGAAACCCTAGAAGAGTTAGCCACTACTCCAGATGATGAAAATTGAAGTCTTTGGCACTGTACCTGAAAGACGACCATCACCAAAGAAGCCTTGAAAACTCATAGAAGCAGCGAGGTAATTCATTTTTGCAATTTTGAATTTTTTATGAAAGCATAGTTTTCGGTGGTTTAGGCGAATAGGATGAATGTTCATTAACCACCAAAATTAGAGCTTTTGGTGGTTAATACACCTAGATTCTATCTGTGTTAACCACCGAAACCTGAGACAGGCAGTGAAGGTGTATCTTTTCGCATATCAAAGTTTTTCTCAATCGACTCTCTTCAAAATGCTTTCCAAAGATACATATTGAATTATAGTATCAAATCCAAAATCTATATTTGATGCAAAAGAGGGTTGAAGAGGTGTTCAAGATGATTAGGCACCTATTTTTGGGGCACAGAATCAAGTTTTGATCCAAATTTGTGAAATTCGAATTCCATCTTCATCAAGGGATATGAAACAACCTTGGAATGTTTTCTGCACAACATAGGGGTTCTATATGATATGAAGACCATGAAATAAGGAGTTGACCTATTTTCTAGGTTCATCTCCTTTCTTTTTGTAAAATTGTTTTGATTGTCTATTTTTAGTAAATTCGATCCTTCTTTATAGGGTCTCAGTTATTTTGTAAAGGCTATAAAGCCAAGAACTTTATATGAAGGGGGGAGGTTCGACCTGTTTGGTGTGTTTTATTTTGCTATACCGTGGACTTTTCTTTTCCAGGAGGATTTTTTGTAATTTTTAAATGATCGATCAGAAATAAACAAGCTTTGACAGGAATCTTGTGTAGAGGTGTTGGTGGCATTTCCTCTTCTATGTTAAGTGTTTTTTTCCAATTATCATACCATTTGTTTTCAGATTCTTATTGTCAAAGGATAGTAATAGAGAATAATTTATTGGTGAAAAACTCTGCATCTGATCTCTTGATATTTTTTATGTTTCTCTTCTAAAAGCCCAGTTTAGGAATTCTTAATTGCTCCTTGGCTTGGCATTTTCCTCCCCTATTTCTTCCTCATTTGACATCACAAACTTAATTCAATCCAACATTTCCACTACCTTGCCCTGTGTAGGAGATTTGTCTAAATCTAAGAGTGAATCATATATTTAAGCATAGACCCCATTTGCCCAATGGCCCTCCTAGTTGTCCCAAACCAACCATTTAAAAACCAAAAACCTCAATCCATAATAACTAGCCTAATATCTTATTCCAAACCAAGATAAATCATACAGAGAGAGACCTCTCTGAGTTTTGGAGGGCTAGATCCAAGACTTCAAGCGGTTGAAACAATTACCTCCGTCAATTTCTTCTTCAACCGAGAAATTACAGAGTGATAACAATGTTGACGATACAGAGATTGAAAGGTACAATCAGGTCTTTATGGAAGAATTTACCGATTAGGAGAGGATGCAAAACAAACTAATCGGTCATCCATTGAGTTGAGTTCCCTTTTAACATGAGTAATGTTGAAATATAGTAGGTTCAATGTAAGTTCCCAAACAATTTGGGTGTAGCGTTTCATTAACTTGTTGCTAGGAGAGTATATCTTACGTACAAGGTTCACAACAAGCTCAGAATCTCCAAAAACTGTAAGGTGACCAAAACCTAGATTATAGGCATTTTCAATGCCTAACAATAATGCTTCGAATTCAGTGACATTATTTGTGCAAGCAAACTCTTACCTATAGGAAACGTTATGAGTTTTTCCCAGAGGAGAGTAAATGATAATACCAACTATGTATCCTTCATTGGAGCATGAACCATCAAAGTGCATATGCCACATCCTATCATCTAAGTCGATTTTTTCTGAGGTAGTGTTGTCCTCCTCGGTAAGGATGGAATACGCTCCTAGGTCCTCCTCGATATAATTTACATTAGGCTGTGAGACACTTTCTATGTAAGGTGAAATTCTTCCCTCTCTGAGGACTATGATGTTTTTACCATTCCAAGGAACAAATAAGTGTGTCCCATCGAGAGAGAGGTATCCACCCATAAAATATTTCCAATATCTTCCTAGGATGATCAATTAGTTACTTACTACCATATCAATTACCTGAATATTAAGGGTTTTCCTTATTTCAGGGTGCACGCACAAAACCAAGGTCATGTCCTTGATTTTAACTATGGTCATTTGTTGTATACTCTTATAAGAGAGCATGCTCCTAGAATTTTCATTTGTACATTTGGGCTTGAACCACCATCAATGAGGAAAAAATGGGCAATCTTATCCATAATCTTTACAAAAATATAAAACGGGGTTTTTTTTACAGGGTATATAAAGTTATGTACACCTACTTTATTTACAAATGAATCCTTTTCATCTATCTCTTCAGAGAGGTTGGCTACAACAAAATATTCTCCTTACATGAAATTTTTTATATGCTTCTATTGTTCAAGTATGGTAACCATGTCCAAAAGGGTTGCATCTGCTTTGATGTTGGTCAACTGATTTAGAATGTTGTACTTGGAAGAGGAGAGAGGGGAGGTAATTCCTTCACTATCAGGAGCCTTAGGACCCTGAACAGTAGTAGCTGGTGAGGATGAGGTTGGGCTAGAAGAAGTGTAGGGAGGATTATATTTCCTTTTGGGAGCATAAGATTTATTCCTAGTATTTATGATCATGACATCTTCTCGCTCTACAAAGTCTAGGAAAATGATGGTAATTTTAGGTCTCTTACAAATATTTTATCTTTGTCATTCTTCTTTACCTCACATTTACTTTCCTCATGGTTTTCCTCACAAAAGTTACACCAGCTATGAGGCATCATAGCTTTAGGCTGAAAATTATTTTCATTTGGATTTCTAAAGGGGGGTGTAGAAAAAGTTGAAGCTCCAAGGGTAAGAG
This sequence comes from Picea sitchensis, assembly GCA_010110895.2. NCBI lineage: Eukaryota > Viridiplantae > Streptophyta > Pinopsida > Pinales > Pinaceae > Picea > Picea sitchensis. The sequence continues at coordinate 27,961 of SNQJ01S0142083.1, forward strand.
TGGAGACATTTCATTTTCACTCATACACTATAATTTGACTATATATGTCTTGTACAATATGTAAGAGGGTGGACATGTCTCTATCTTTAACTGAGTCTCGCTTAGGAAGACCTATTCTTTCAATTTGTTCTTCATACTCTAAACAAGTATGCAGAGTGGAACCGAGGTTATCAGTGGCCTTTTCCTCAAGCCTATGACGATAGAGGGAAGGTAATTCATTATAATACTACATGAAAGAGGCTTGGTTCTGAGGTCGATTGAGTTCAAGGATTTGATTGTATAACTTGGTGAAACACAAGTTGAAGGACTTTATAGTCTCACCATCCTTATAAGAAATGTTATTGTATTCCCATAACTACTTCGCTGGGATTTTGGATTTCCCATAGGAATATTTGAACCAATATACTAACTCCACCCAAGTAGATAAAATATTAGGAGGGAGATCGAAGAAATCGGCCGCAACCTTCCCTTCAAGGGAATTCACAAATAAGCACATACAAGTATCACTATCATTGGCTCCTATGTTGTGACAGGCATTAGAAAATCCCACCAGGTGTTCATTCGAATTGATAATGTTATTCCCTGAAAACCTAGGGAAATGATATTTTAATTTAGGAAGTGGATAAGTAGCAGGTGATATTTTAAGAGGGAAGGAAGCATGCCACATGGTGGTTGTAGAATCTTCTTCAAAATGAAAAAGCCCATATTTTTTAATGACTTTGGTGGGGTTTGTGGTATATTGGACATGTAATTGGTGACTGTATAAGCTACAATCACTGACGAAGATGAATATTGAGATGAAGAAGCACCTCTAGTGCCACCATGTCCCCCGGTAGATGCCATATTGTGAATTATAGGTAAGGGAGTGAAAGACGAACTAGATGAATCAGACAAGGTTCTCCTTAGAGAACTTTGTTGGATTGATAACACAACGATCCTTCTTCCTATTTCAACAATAGGATTAATTTTTGGTGATAAACCTCTTCTTCTCCTAGAAAAACAAGGATCTAAGGACATGAAAAGAAGATCAAAATTGAAGGAAAAATAAAGCTATGGCTGATTCCTAAGATGTCTTCTCCTAGCTTCCCAACATTCTTGGGCACTTATGTCTTGTTCAATTGCTTCCCATGAGTGAAGCTCAACCTGGGTACTAGCAATAGCTAATATGGTATTATTTGTTTTTAAAGGAATGTTGGTCTCATATTGAAGACCAGGCTCAATATTAGGCTTCCTTGCAATAGGTACAATCATTAAGAAATGAAACAGTCAAAGAATCAATATCAGAAAAGTAGATATATCCAATGATAATCAAGCATTAAAAATCAACCAGAGAGATATGGAAGATCTTTGAGTATGGTCGTCAAATGCATGTTGAGGAAAATATATGAAATAATCTTACTCACCCTATGTTTATAGCCTCAATTTTTTTTTCCTAATCCAGAAGCATTAGTTACAAGGGTTTAGGTTGATTTTTTATAATAAAAGATTGTTGTAAAATTCAATATCTTTATATACTTTTCTGAATATAACATATTTAAAAGTAAATGTGGAGACAAAAGTAAAAATACCAAGTCATAATTTAACACAGATGAGATAGAATAGAAATCGCTTATTTCATTCCAAGAAATCAAAAGAATCATTTTCTTTACAAAAATCTCTAAGGGATTTTGGACCAATTTCAAACTTAGATGTCCTCGATGAAAACCATACAAAAGGAATTATGACAGAAAGTAAAAAACTGAACTTTAAAATTTGGATCAACTTTCTAGAGATTTCTGCCCACTCGACTCTACACAATATCCTTTATCAATCATGAAATTTAATTCATAAAAATAATAGTCTAGACAGACTATCAAATATTGTTAGGAACCAAATATCAATATAGCATAGAAAAACCTCATAATAAGTACTCAACGCTTTGGAAAATATGAAATTAAGATAATAAGCCTCTTCGAGGGGGAAACCTCCTTATGCCCACATAAATGTCCAAATACTAAATCATTCCAAATGAAAATGTCTCATTGGTATATATAGTATACTAGAAGGTATAATTACAACTAATGGACTAAACCCGACATAAATAAAATAACATTACTAATGTAATATGCCCAAATTAAGGGGTAATGAGCCACTATTTAGGGCTTAACATTCCCCTCCCCTTGAGACAAGTGTTGTCTACAATGCTTGAGTAACTCTGGATGCTTCTGTATAAAAGACTCATGTTCCCAAGTATAATCTTCAGTCGGTAGTTTCCTCCATTTAATGAGATACTCTGAAATGGATCTATTCCTCAGCTGGTGAATTCTTGTGTCAGTGATGGCTTCAGGCTCCAATATGATTTTTCCTTCCTCGTCAAGTTTTGGAAATATAGTTTGAACTGGGATCTTGTCACCTATAACCTTCTTTAAGCATGAAACATGGAAAACTGGGTGTACTCGTGAAGATGCAGACAACTCCAATTTGTATGCCATAGTACCAATATTTTTCTACACCTTATAAGGGCCATAGTAATTTGGTGATAATTTATTATCCTTCTTGGCTTGCTTGAGGGACATATGTTTGCATGGTTGTAGTATTAAAAACACCCAATCCCCTACTTCAAAACTTCTTTCACTGCGATGTTGATCTGCTTGTTGTTTCATGCGATTATGTGCCATGTTCAGGTTGCCCTTTAATATTTGGAGAACTTCTTGTTGATGCTCTATGTGATCTTCCACTGCTTGCACCTTATATTTTTATTGTAGAGAAGAAGTGATGGAAGGAGGGTGGTATCCATAGAGTTCCATAAATGGTGTCATTTTTGTTGCAGTATGAAAGGAAGTGTTATACCACCATTCTGCCAAGGGTAACCATTTGAACCATTGTGTTTGTTTATCAGAGACAANTGTGTCAGTGATGGCTTCAGGCTCCAATATGATTTTTCCTTCCTCGTCAAGTTTTGGAAATATAGTTTGAACTGGGATCTTGTCACCTATAACCTTCTTTAAGCATGAAACATGGAAAACTGGGTGTACTCGTGAAGATGCAGACAACTCCAATTTGTATGCCATAGTACCAATATTTTTCTACACCTTATAAGGGCCATAGTAATTTGGTGATAATTTATTATCCTTCTTGGCTTGCTTGAGGGACATATGTTTGCATGGTTGTAGTATTAAAAACACCCAATCCCCTACTTCAAAACTTCTTTCACTGCGATGTTGATCTGCTTGTTGTTTCATGCGATTATGTGCCATGTTCAGGTTGCCCTTTAATATTTGGAGAACTTCTTGTTGATGCTCTATGTGATCTTCCACTGCTTGCACCTTATATTTTTATTGTAGAGAAGAAGTGATGGAAGGAGGGTGGTATCCATAGAGTTCCATAAATGGTGTCATTTTTGTTGCAGTATGAAAGGAAGTGTTATACCACCATTCTGCCAAGGGTAACCATTTGAACCATTGTGTTTGTTTATCAGAGACAAAGAAACGAAGGTAGCCTTCAAAACATTTGCTCACTATCTCAGTTTTTCCATCAGATTGAGGATGATAGGATCAACTATGAGCCAATTGAGTACCCAAACAAGAAAATAATTATTTCCAAAAATGTTCAGTGAAGATGGGATCTCTATCACTTACAATAATATTTGGGCTGCCATGTAGCTTTTGAATTGTCTCCATGAATGCGGTTGCAACTATAATGGATTTTAAGGGATGAAAAAGTGCACAAAAGTGTACGTACTTAGCCAGTCTATCAGCAATCACCATGATGACACTCTTTCCTTCAGACTTGGGTAACCCTATGATGAAATCCATGGAAACCTCCTCCCGAAACTGACTTGGCATGGCTAATGGTTGTAAAAGACCTAGGGTCTTAATTGTTTCCACCTTATTTTTTTGGCAAACCAAACATTCTTCCACAAACCTTTGAACATCATTTTTAAGGCCATCCCAAAAAAATTCCTTCTTGACCCGATCGTAGGTTTTCAAAAATCTCGAGTGCCCTCCTACTGTAGAGGTGTGCAATTCCAATAGTACCTTTTGAATGAGTTGGGAGTTATTACATAAGTATAAGCGATCTTTGAACCATAGTGAATCATTTTTCCATGTAAATGTATCTGATGCACTGGAATCTTGCTGCAACCTTTGAATGAGAGTCCACACTTTTTTTGTCATTGTTCCATTCAACCCTTGCTTCTATTATCCAATCGGGTTGGATGATCAATATAGCATAGAGAAAGGCCTCAACATATTCATCATTTATTGAGAGTGCATATACCACAACATTTTGCTTCTCTTTTTTATAAACGATTTCAAAATCATAAAACAATATTTTGGTTACCCATTTTTTTTGTTCTTTTGAAGATAGTCTTTGTTCCAAGAAGTATTTAAAACTATCATGATCTGTTTTGACGTTGAAGTGCCTACCTATTAGGTAAGGATGTCATTTCTTCAATGCATGTAGTATTTCCATCATTTCCTTCTCATAAATGGGTTTGTGTAAGTCCTTTCCCTTGAGTGGTCGACTTTAAAAATCCAGGGGCCTTCCTTCTTTCTTTAGGACAACACCAATTCCATTTACTGAGGCATCATATTCCACAACAAATGTTTTTGTGAAGTTTGGAGTGGTCAACACGGGATATTTTCACATCACCTCTTTAAGTTGTTCAAAAGTTTTATTTGCCTCTGGAGTCCATGAAAATGAATCCTTCTTAGTTAGTTCCATTAAAGGTGTTGCTAGTCTTCCATAGTGTCGAACAAACTTGTGGTATTAACCTATCAAAACAAAAAATCCTCTAATATTATTCAATGTTTTGGGAATCGGCCAGTCCATCATGTCCTTAATCTTGTTAGTGTCTACCTTGACACCTTCATGAGATAAAATATGACCCAAATACTCTACCTCATTCACTCCAAAGAAACATTTTGAAGGTTTGGCATATAGTTGTTGCTCATTTAGTAGTTGTATCACCTTGTCAACATGTCACACATGATCCTCCCAAGACTTGATATAGATTAGTATATCATCAAAAAATACTAACACAAATTTTCGAAGGAAGGGATTGAAAATGGAATTCATCAACCCTTGGAATGTAGAAGGTGGAATTTTAAGGACAAAAGGCATGACCAAAAATTCATAATGGCCTTCATGAGTTCAAAATGTTGTTTTTGGGATATCTTCTTCCTTCATTCTAATCTGATGATACCCTAATGAAGATCCAACTTTTTGAAATAGATTGCTCCATGTAGTTCATTTAACAATTCATCAATGACGGGAATGGGAAACTTATCTTTAATAGTGATCTTGTTGAGCTCTCTATAATCTGGACACATACGCCATG
>SNQJ01S0142083.1:42461-58021 GCA_010110895.2 Picea sitchensis
TCAACATTCAAATAATCAGTCATTGTGAAATTTATTGTGGTTATTTACTAGTCCTTAAAGATAATGGTGGGTCTCTCTGGTTTTTGCGAGGGTACCCACCAAGAAGTTCTTGGGCCCCTTCTCCCTTCTCAGTTTGGAAGGTACACAGTTTGTTGCAACGGTGGAGGGTTAGAGCTCCTCCAACTACAGATAAGTAATTACTCAAACTATTCTTTCTTATTTCTATCTTAATCCTCTTATCAAGATTTTAATGATTCTCTTTTGTAATGTACAGGGTTTTAAATCGTACGAAGCCATGAAGTACAACCCCTGTCACCGACGTAAGAGGTATTTGGGTTTCGTTCTTCCTTTTCTAAGAAGTTAGGAATTCCAGGTAGAAGAAGTTTTAACCTTTTGTGGTAGAGTTCACTCGTTTCCCCTATTTATTATCTTTGTAAAGAAATTACTTTTATGGTCCGATATGAGAGCTAACTGTAAAACTAAAGGCTTGACTTAGAGGCTTCGTCGGATTTTCTTTTACCAACCCCTATCTCGCTATTTTGGAATGGAAGATACGATCTAGATTCTCTTGTTATAATGGAATTAAGGATATTATGAATAATATGGTGTTTATATTCTTTATTCTTGTAACTTTATTTTTAAATCATTAGCATCGTGTGTCCTCAGCAACTAAGAGTACTGGGTATGTATCCCTTTTGCGTTTACAAAGGTAAGAGTCAGTCTGAGCTTGCAATTAGTTAGGCCGACCACTTATTACATTTCAATATGTATTCAAATCTGTTCCTAACTTAATTTACTTTCGTATATATGAATTACCTGAAGTTATACTACTTCCATTCACAAAGGGATTTACCGGATCGATGCATTAAGCAATTATAAAGGCTTGGGTTTACCAAAAAAGAGGGATTGAGAATCCTCGTTTCTGTCAACTATATCTAGATTATTTCTTTATACATTTGACATCATAAATAAATCTGTTGGTTATTCTTTGGTTCTTCTGGGAGGTATTGTATAAATGTTAGGTTCTCATATACCATTCTTGCAATATGCAAAACCCTTTATAAAGTTACAATATTCTTCTGTGCAATCTGCAATAACGCTTGAAAAGAAGGAAAAAGGAAATGTATAATCAAATTGTTCCATAAAGTTTCTACCATTTTGTAACTCCTCCTATTATCATAATTGAATGTCTGCTGGAATGATTACTTACATAGTGTAGGACAGGTCTGTACATGTATATATATACACTTATGATTTATGTTATCGACATTGAGTTTGGATTCTTCTTCTAGCATGTGCGCATTGATTGCCAACTAAGCAAAGAGATATACTTATATATATACGTATCCAAAAGAAATACAGGCAGGTATATATATATATATACAGTAGTAATCATAGTCTATATAATAAATTCCAGAATGGGCTACACGTATTCTTCATGAAGAAAACAAGGAAGGGAAAAAGAACTACAGTATTCATTCTGTCCTTTAGTGGGAAAAAATACTTAGTATTAAATCTGGTGACATTCGGTTAGTTTTTATGCTTCATAAGAGCGAACACAATTCATCCATAATAATATTCCAACCTAAATGACATATACATTCCAATAAGTCAATTTAGTCATTTCAAACAGAGAAGGGAATAGAATACATATCTGTGTCAATTCATGAGAAGACAAAGGGAACAACCACGTTCCTCCCAACCATAGGACAGGGCAGCCAAATAAATTTCCCAATCCACCCCCTAGCCTGACCATGAATCCATGAGGGCGAACTCGGAAAACTTCTCCTCAACAATGTCCTTCAACTCTAGAAGATTCCTCTTGCCTCACACTCAACTGTAGTGTTCATAACAACAATAAAATCCATAGTCTCTTTCCCTAGCATACTAGGCACCGTCCTGCCGCCTCACATATGCTATATAGTAAAACCATCCTTTTTGCCTAGGTCTTTCTTCCCCCTTGGGAATTTTCACAACTTTCTAAATCCTTGATTTTCAGGGGCTGCCAGTGGCCAAATATTTGATTTTCCACTTGTAGCAATCAGCCCAGAGGTAGTTCCAATATGTTCCCCACTCATGGAGTCATGGTCAGTTGATTTTAACATGGTTGTTCCATTTGTCCTCCTGTAATTAATATAAAATATCTTGTTCTCATACAAGTGTCATATTCAAATAGTTAGTTGGGTCAAACCAGATCACTGCCCAACAGTCATAATAATTATCAAATTTGGAATTCGGAATTGCCATAAATGGCAAAAATTTTCCAAATTCGAATTTACTAAAAACGAAATAATTTTCCTACATTTTTTTTTAAATTTCAAAAATACTTTATTTTTGGGGATATCACAAGTGTGCAGTGAATAACTCCTAAATGCATTTACATTGATGAAAGTGGTCTAGAATCATTTGAAGGTAATTTACCTAATACTACTATTCATTATCATTATTTTAAAACCATTAAAGGATATTTTGAACCAAACTATGATGTTGCTAAATGTCAATTATTTTTGGATTTTTTAAAATCAGAAGTTTGAATGTTGTTAGGAGAATTTTAGGCATTAAAACAGTAAACAATTATAAACAATTCATCATATTTTTATAAACCTTGTAGATTCTTTTCAAATAATTGGTAGGAAATACCGTTCTAAAGACCGCAATACATCCCGACGTGTCTTTCAGAATCAATTGTTAGCAAGCTCACAAGAAAACATCGTTTTCTACAACAATCTTCGCATATTATGAAACACAATATCAAAACCATAAGAATGTATTCTTATAAATGAGATAGCCTCGACACAGGAGGCCAAAAAACATTTTGGGCCTTCACTCGTAGGCTACCTCGTTCTAAAATGAAGTTAATTGGAGAAATTAAGGTACTAGTACATGTTTTTTGGCATGATATCACTAGTCCTTCTTCCAACCAAAAATATATACTAAAAATGAGAATGGGATCTAGAGACCTTGAACCTCATATTAAACATTTTCTTGAAATTACATAGACAAAATTGTGTGAGAGATTCAGGACAATACATAGTGAACGTAACTTGGGCCAAATATCTTTCCATAAATGAAAGCTTTGGTATGTTTGAATAAACACAATCTATAACACATGTTATTTTTTACATCGCATTGACTATGCTTATTATTATGAAACAAACACACACACACACACACACACACACATACATTGTGTCTTGCATAACACCCTTTTACACGAATCTTCAGTTATATTTCCGTCGTCGTCATCCAGAGAATTTATTCACAACATCTTGTGTACAAGGTCAGAGGGTTGTACATTTTATCAAAAATATTTTTTAGATGGGATATGCCCCAGATCCAGTGGAATGGAATTACTGAGCAAGTGCATCGATGTATGCGATGAGTATGAATTGTGGAGGAAGATCGTTTCCTCAAAAATATTTCAATATGTAGGATATGATATTGATGGAGGACTGTAATTAAAAAAGATACAAATGGTGACTTCTCAGGTATGAGTATGTTACTCATGAAGTAATTCATAAAAAATACACGATAACATGTTCAACATGTGCATGTGGTTCGATGGTAGGATGAGAATTTTAGAATATGGAAATATATATTTTTTGTTGGTATTGTGTTATTAGTGGTTGATTTTGATGAGAACAACACCCTTCAACCGAAAAATGAGATTCAAATCCAATACTATCTCTTAGAGAACATCAACATAATGGTCCATATTACATACATGCATGGGCTAGATAGTAATGAAGAAAACATAGTTATATTGAAGAAATATCACTTCTACATAATTGATGATCAGTGCCATGAATTAGCCTATGTACAAAATTGCTTTTAGTTGTTTTACAATCACCTTAATATGAAGAACATGCAGATGGGTCAACATTGGATTTGTTTAGATGGTTTCACAAGCGAGTTAAAAAATGATCATGAATTTGACTGGTTGTGTATGTTGCACAAAAACCTCAAGGTACAACACATTTGGAACTATTTTGAGTATGGGCATGGGAAAGGGGAGCATGATGGAGCAAGTGCATTCATAAAAGGAACATTACCCGAGACATAAATGAAATTCACAACTACTTGCTTCATTAAATATGTCAAATACATTGTTGAATGGTTTTATTCAGTAATGGGAGAGATAACATGAACCCATGAAGACCAATCATGTAGGAAAGGACATGTACATAGATATTTTTGGGAGGAGGTCAACGCATATCAATCATAGTGGTATGAATGCAAATAAATCCAATGAACTTATGGATTCCATTCAATAAGAACTTTAAACAATGTAATAGTTGAAATATGGATGAGAAACCTTTTGTTTATTTTGTGCTCTCTTTTGTTGGCACTTGATCTTTTTTGCACTTTTGCAACAACTTACAGGCTAAGTCTTGCATCACAAACCTTACCATCAGTTCACATATTCTTGCGACATCCAACCCACATTTTTCAAAGAATGTATGGAATTTTTTCTTCATTCTCTCAGCTAGAGATTTTTCATTCTTCTTATAAACAAAAATAAGGATGGGTCCTCTTCCTTTGAATAAAGACCAATAATATGTTCTATAACATTTGTGTCAATAGAAATCAGTTTTTATAGCCACATGTACCCTCCATGCACACAACTTATCAACATTTTTACACACGCATTGTTCCCTTGGATCCATCCAAAGTGTGGTATATCAAACAGGTTTAGAAGACCTTTTTTTTTCCACCCCCTAGCCCACATTTGGGGCTTGATTACTATGATATGAGTCTCAAAACTAATGGATTTTATCAAAAACTTGTTGGTTAATAACATTGGAAATGTCTTCTCATTGGTGATGTCACAACCGACATACTTTAATGCAGGAATCAGACCTAGCATGTCCCCTTCTACAATTACTCATTCTTGAATAGGTGGCTCCAGGAGAAGATACTTTGCATCCCTTTGTAAATTGACCTATTTTTCTAATGGATTTCTCAGTGATATATAATCCCCGTAGAATCTTGATTCTGAGGACTATGCCTCATGTGTTTCTTCAATGCTAGATGACATTGTGGGATGACCACATGGTTTCTTTTGTACCAACATTGAATTTGTTGCTACCTTAGGTGGTTCCATCTTCCTCTATGACATTAGTCTCAATGTCCAACTATTTCTAGAAATCAGTTTTGAAATTCGACTTTGTAACTTTAGCTCTTCGGATCTCTATGCAAATTTTGAATGACAACAGCCTTCCCCCATCAACCCTATGCTTACTTTTATACTTCATCGCTAGTTGTATCTTCCCTTCACTCCTAAACTTTATGTCCAATCCACCAATGGTTGGGATTCATTACCTGCCTTAATGCTCCATCAACTCTGTATCTTAGGTGAATAATCCATTTGATTATGAAGTATATCAAATTCTTCTGGACAATATTCATTTAATGTTACACGACACCACTACTTTTTCGTCATTACTGCACGTCCCATCATGGATTGTCTTAAATTATCTTAGTTGTCATCCGCACAATACCTTATCTCTGTGTGATCTCGTCTCTCTAGGTGATCTCTTCTTTATGCGAAAATTGTCTTCCTTCTTTTGTGCACTCTTATGATTCCTTCTTTTCAATTTTACCTACTACTCTTAACTTCTTGGATTTCTCTAGCTTTCAACTTCTTTCCTGACATATTTTCTTGATTTTTCTTGCTCTACTTTATTTTTATTTTGTTTTCTTCCTTTTCTTGCTATAGTAAACTATAGTACAAGTTAGTCTATGCATATGTCCTAGTGCATGGAAGGATGACCACCCCTGTATAGTTTCAATTGACTCTAATAATGAGACCTTCCACAACTTGTCCATCCAATTGTTCTAGCTAAAAATCACTTGCCTATGTTACATATCTGATTATTTATGGCCCTAGCTAGTGTGTCCTAAAATTTCCTAGATACTCTAAGAACTTACTATCATAGACAAGTACTAGTTCTCCTGTTTGGAACTTCTTCTTCTTGATGTGTCGATCATGCCATACTTTTTCACATTCTTTTTGTACTTGTTGATGGAACCATGCAACAAATCAATCATCCTCTAATATCAGTAATTGTGATGGTATTTCTTCTAATACACAAGAATTTGTAAGGTATTCCATTGCAACAATGCTTAGACTCGGTATAAGAAACTCCATGGGCATGAATACATCCTTACCATATGATAACCTAAAGGGTGTATGACCTATCAACTTCTTGCATGTAGTTTTTTAATCCCAAATTACTTCAAGAATCCTTAAATCCCAGTCATCTCATCCGACATTGCATACTTTTGTCAATGCATTCTCCAGTATCTTATTAAATAAATCCATAAGTCCATTAGGTTGTGGTTGATATGGAGTTCTCTTCAAATGCCGAATCTAGAAATATTCTATTAATGATGGATTTTTCTTGTTCAAAATGTGAGTGCCCTAATCGCTCGTAAGTACTTTAGGACACCCAAACCTTATGACTATGTTCTCAAATAATAATCATGCAACTCTCTCCATGCTGCAATATGTAACTAGTTCTCCCTCTTCCCATCTTTTTAAGCAATTTTTCATGGTAATTATATACCTGGATCCTCATCTCCTTGCTAGTGGATTAATTGGTCTGACAAAATGCACTATCGATTTGCCAAACGCCTAGAAATTGAATTGCATATTCAAAGGCATATCATCCCTTTCGGGCAATCTCCTACTCTCTAGAAAATGTTGTTGCTCTAAAAATATTATTTCACATCCTTATGGAGGGTGGGCCATCATAGCCCTATATGAAATATCTTCTATTTTTTATCCTTTCTTGCATAATATCCTCATGCAATTCCATCATGCGTATCTTCTAGGATGATTGGTCTCTCATGTTCTAGCACACAATGTCGCAATATCCCATTTATTCCCAACTTGAATAAACTTCCTGTGATCAACTGATAATATTTTTCTTTAACCATGCACTACTTTTTTTTTCTATGATCATATTGGATGGACCCACTCGCGTTCTCAAATATTGGACAATTTCTATAAAGTGATCATTTACCATTTGAACTGAGAATAATGCACATCTGGCAAACTATGATCTAGATTCCTTGCATATTATCATGTTAGTATCTACAACAAATGGTGTAGTCCTACATTTAGTTTCCCTAGCTTCACAATAACCTTGAAATCATACTCTTGTATTAAAAAGAACCATCTACAGATTCTTCCCCCCAACATTGGCATGTTCAATAGGTATCTAAGTGTAGAGTGGTTTGTATACATATTGAAATCGGACCCCAACCAATAATGTCTTAAATTATGCATGGAATAAACCATTTCCAAGCCTTCCCTCTTTGTTCTCATGTCCTTCCTACTCGCAAAAGAAATTGGATGGTCTGATTCTCCATCTCTCGGACGGGCTAACATTGCGTCGAGCATTATTGATGATGCATCCATATGAATGTGAAATTATTTATGCCAATCTGATAACACTAGAATGGGCGCAATTACTAAATTTTGCTTCAATATGTCCAGGCCCTACTGACAATCTTCATTCCACTAAAACTTAAATTCTTTCTTCAATAAATTTTCCATTGGAGTTGTAATTTGCACATTATAACCTTTAATAAATTTTCTATAATATCCTCTGTGACCCAAATTTGTTCTCAAATTTTGCACTAATTTAGGTGGTGGAAAATTAACAATTACTGCTATCTTGGAAGGATCAACCAAAAACACCTGCTTTCATACCACATGACCTAGAAACATCCCAATCGATGCACAAAAAATACATTTCTTCAAGTTTAATGAAATATGATATTGTTTACATAAATCAAGCATCAACCTTAGAGTTTCTATATAGTATTTCAATAGGATAAATACAGTCCAATCATCTAATTAAACATCAAGAAACTTATGAATAAACTCCCTAAAGGTTGTGACAACTACTCTAGAAAACATCAAAAGTGCATTCTTTAACCCAAACGACATCAGTATGTACTAGAAGCTTCCCCATTTTGTCACAAATGTCTTCTTATGTCTTTCTTTTGGCACACTCTCTATCTAATGTATCCTAAAAATTCATCCATGAACAAGTAGGCCTCCTTCCCTCCTATGTTTTTTGACAATTCATCCGTAAATGGGGTTGGGAATGGGTTGTTGGATTACTGAGAGGGGGGGTGAATAAATAATGAGAAATTATACCACTTATTAATCCTTTAAGCCACAATATATATTCCTTTACCTTATTCAACCATACTGTATGTTCATCATCATCAATATATTACTGCATCATAAACATTAACATTCATCAGTGCATACTAAACAATAAAAAACACATCCACACAATGCAGTGTACAACAATATTTATGTGGAAAACCAATGTGGGAGAAAACCACACAATTCTTTTATTATATTTCAAGAATCACATTCAAGGAAGAAATAACTTGCAATCCTCTAGATCCAATTGGAAGGAGGATACAACCCCATTTCCTTTCCACATCCAACTTACCTAAAACATAAATGTCAAATAAATTATGAGACCACTTCCACACTGTCATTGTGAGATATAACATTGTAAACATGTACCAATATGTTCCAACAACCTATAACCAACCTGCACCAATAGCATGTAATCTACCTGTATCAGAAATTATCTTGCACCAACAAATACGAATAGGTATGTGACCTGTGTATGTTGCATATGTATGTGACCTATCTATACTATAGCCTGCGTATGTACATGTCATGTGACATAGCCGCACCCTCTGCCTCGACAAAGACCTCTGCGCTGACCTCCTGGTCTTAAGGATCATTCTAATTTTAACTTCGATTCTCCACTGGAATCTCCTTTAAGATTGACCCACAGGCCTTTTCTATTCCTCACAGCCTCTAGGCCCAATCACTGTTCTCTTCTCGACAGAAAAATATAAAATTGGGTTTCGGGGTTTCAAAATCGCGATGTCACAACCTTTGCTTTCCCGATTTCCCGATCTCCAATATCTCGATGTGTTCTAACTTCAGTTATCCCCTGGGATAGACTTTTGGGTCCATACGACCTCCCTTTATATGACCCCGGTCCTATCACCTTTCGGGATTTTGGGGTTTCTGATGTCGAAGTGTATTTGACCTCTTGTCCTCCAGATCCTTGATTCTATGAATCCTGATATGACATCACTAGGAACCTCTTTCCACCTTAACATAATCAACGACCGTGATAATATACTAAACCAATGGCTCTGGATCTCCCTCTAGACTTCGAGGTTTCAAATGCCGAAATGTATTTGTCTTCGGGACTCTCAATCTCTCGAATCCCAATTTCCCGGTATGATGACAACTGGCCTCCCCCCTAATGGAGATCTTCACCTTATCGAAATTTCGAAGTTCAAAATTCCGAAATGTAAGTGGTTCGTGTCCTCAAGATTCGTGATCCGCCGAATCCCGATATGTTGATGGACTCTCCCCTTTCGAGAATTTTCTCGAAGGTCTCGATTGTTTCCATGCATCCTCCTATGATGGACGGTCTAGATCAAACCTCGACACTTCATCAAATGAAAATCCAAAACACTCACTTACATGGTTCCCGATGACTGAATCCCTGACTTGGATGGTCACGCGACACGTGTCCTCCCTGAGATCCACGGTTGTGATCCTTTCGCTGTTTTGTGAGATCAGACTCTTGCTCTCCAAATCTTCGATATGCCAATGATTCTCGATTACTGCCACGTGCCCCAACAAATGAATGGTTCTGGTTTGTATCGGGGTTTTCACTATGGATTTCCCCAACCTCTTTTCCATGGGATTTATGATATCCCGAACTCTGACACCTCGATATCTCGATACCCTTCGGGACCTTTGCTCGGCTTGAGAGGTTTTAAACCTTGTGCCACTCCTGTTAGATTGGACGGTTGATGAGTAACTGGGTGAGGATCCAATGGCTCATGATCTCTTGAGCTTGAACTCCAGATGAAACCGTAACCTCCTCGCTTCTTTGTCATATTGGATGGCTAATGGGATTTCACTAATCCTCTACACAGGATTCTGACCATCTGTTTCTTCCCCCTGATGATTTTTGCAAAAGTGAACCAAGGATTCTTCCTTGGATTTATCCACTTGCACTACAAACTCTCGATGCCTTCTAATCACTCAAATGCACCCATTTCTTGTATTGCCTTCAATGTTTTCAAAGGATTTATCCTTCCTGATATTTCTTACGACTTTGAGCCTCAAAGAAGAACCTTGCACGCACTCCTTGTGGAAACCCCCAAACACTTAAAGTGTTAAACACTCTTTGATCTTGCACATGCTCTGCAGCAATGGTCTCTCAATAGATTCTCAGGTTTCAACCCCTAGATTCAAGCTTGGTCTGTGCACACCTTGCATGACTTCTGTGCCTGATTGCACCTCTGTGTAAATATGAGAACAAACGGTACCTCTCCTGAGCTTTCAGAGACGAACCTCTGAACCTTTTTTCAACGCACTCCTTGCATACAATTAAACTACACTCCTTGCAGGAATTCTTTCTTAGACAGAGAAACAAATGAAACTCATTTCACTTCCCTTTCCTCTCAGATTTCAAACATTTAACAAGAAATCATTCATACATAGAATAAAAGCAATTGCATGACAGAAAGAGTAAAACATTCATGAGCATAACATTTAAATAAGCATACACAGAGAATATATGGAAACCATGAGTCTGAATCACAACTTCTTTGTATTAATTCATAATTTATGTACATGGAGTCTGCTACACAGCTCTCTGCTTCTCTTCTCTGCTCATAATCATGGTAATGTTACAATACACAATGAGGGTGTTTATATTCCATTTTCCCTCTCTCATTCTAAATTGTCTAATCTATGCATTAAAGCTATCTACCAACATAAATGCCTTCTTAGTCCTTCAGACGAGAGTGGGTCGCTCAAGGTATGATTACAATCTATTAGTATGCCTCTCCTTAACTATCACATTTAAGTTTGGCGCATCCAATCTTCAAAAAATTTTAAACAATTTATCATGTGCTCAAAATGTGTTGCACTTGCCCCACACTCGCTTGACGTTGGCGATGCTCCTACATCATCATGTATATACGGAAGCTTGTGTACACCTTCATAAATCTAGGGTTTTCACCTTTATGAAGTCAGAAAATTTACTTCCTGAGTAACATAAACCTATAACTTATCATCGTGTCCAATCTGTAGCTTTTCCCTAGATGCATACATCATCATACATATCCCTTAACCAAGTGCATCTATGTCTCCTTAGTTATGTGCCAAACATGTTTATACAATCATGATAAAGTGTAATAACACTCACATGGAATAGAAATCAAACCCTCACCAATATGTAGCCTCAAACTTCATCAACACATCACAACCAAAAACCCTCAACCATGTACCAAGGAATAAAATATATACCTCAACACTTAACCTTATTAAGATGTAACAATGATGAATACCAAACAAACCAGTGTTGTATTTCTATAGATCTATCTCATACAATAAGTTCCATACAACTAACAACCTCTCTAGGTAAATCATCAAACTCCCATAGCCATATCTCATGTAGACAACAATATCCAACTACACATAATAATGTGACATACCTTTTGAACCTGTAGATAGATTTGTTGTACCTGGTCACTAAGGGCTTTCCCGAGAGATTGCTTTCAGACTCTGAGAACCTAACACCCTGATAAAATCAATATTTCATTGATTTTCCACATGTATGTTCCCTTCTTTACTTCCATCCCGCATATGTATGTGACCTCTTCAACTATAGGCCGTGTACACTTCAAAAACTAGGATTTTTTTTCAGTATTTCTGTAATTTTGAAATTTTCATCATCAACCATTCTTGCTTCCTCATACTTTCATACCCTATAATGTATTAATTAGTATCTGCAATAAACTTTACAAAATAATAGATATTCATTATGCTCAATAGGTTCTAATAGGAGACTCTTTCTCTCTTATCTATACTCTCCAAGTAGATTCCTCTAGGGGTTACCTTCTAAATAACTTAAACCAACTTCCTTATTTTATGTCTAACCCACTTCTAACCACTTGTCCACTTATAACCACTTTATCCACAAATAGAAAACTCTTTAGTTCTAGTTTCAACCGATTTATTTTTAATTATTTTCTTATTGCAACAACATAACCCATGATTAAGTCCTAGTTTCTCCCACTTTGACTAATCAACTTCTTCTAGGAGTTTCTAGAATAATTGGACTTCTTTGACCTTCTAGGATCTTCTAGATAACTTCTGAGGGTTCTCTAACTTCACAAGGCCATAACTCTCTAACAGTGAGGAGTTATGTGACATTCCACATATCACCGAAAATGGCATGACATGTACTATCAAGCTAGAATAGTCTTACCAGTAAATACATTGGTTTTCATAATTTTATAGCTCAAACAAACCTGAGTCCCTTAACCATACTTTTTGGGCTACCTAAAATACTCAAAGGTTGACATCAGTCTCTAAGAGTTGACATAAATATACAACATCACTCTCCAAGGGTTGACATCAACGAGAACCAACTATCCAACTATCCATCAATCTAGATGAACTGTCTGATAAAACCACCCTTTGGAATTGATGGAAACAACAACATTGATGGAAACACTTAGTCATGAAAACACTCATGCTCATATTCCACATCAATGTTTCTATCGCTCCCACTTTGACATCAATGGAAAAAAGTATCTCTCCTTGGTGTTCCTCCCTCTATCTGTACTGTCCTTTGGGGATGGTCCCCATATGTTCATACCTCTGATTACTTCATCTCTCCCTTTGAAAAGTATTAACTCCCCCTGTCAATATGATAGTGTACCTTCTCTAACAAATAATGGTTAAGAAAATAACTCCACCTGTCAGTATGGCTCCCCCTATATTCTCTACAAGATGTCTTGTAATCGCTGTGAAAAATATTCTATCACTACAATCTGCTTTTGTTGTGAATGTTGTTTCTCTACCATAACATTGATCAACTGCTCAACAAAATTGCATCAAGAATACCATGATCTTATATTCCTATGAATATCCTTGGACATTTCCATGCATCATACATGTATCAACCTGTACCTCAACCTATTGGATTTATTTTCCATTGATGGTTCCTTGAGTAATCAACTGACATATATAAAAAATATTCAATATAAAGCATTCAAATAATCATATAACATTCTCTGATCCAATATATGTATCAATCTATGAACCACTCTCTAAACTAATATTTGAATCCATCTCTCTCCATACTTTCCAAGACTCTGCTAATAAATTGTCCACAATGTTGACCCATGTGTCTCAGCTATTGCATAGAGTCGCCTTGTCTAATATTCATATTACCTGGCAATATCCAAGATGAATGGCTCATAAAAATACATGATATGATGTAGTGTAATATTCTTCTTCGTCTGTGAATACATCATCATCTTTATCCTCTTCTTGAATTCTTTCATCATCATGAGTTTTGAAATCTTCTTCATCTTCCACTTGAATTCTGACACTTTCCTCTCTTCTTGTAAATTTATAATGATCTTGTGCTACTGCAAATTCTGAAAGTATGATTCCTTGGACCTGTTCTTCATTCACCCGCTCCTCTTTTTTTTCACTTATTCTTCAAACCTTATTGTGTCTCTCATTAATATTTTATTTCATGAGAGGCCTTGTCATGCTTTTTCAATTTCGAGCTATGTGTCCATAGTTGTGGAATTTGTAACATTCAATATTTTGTGGGGCTACATAGGCATTTCCTACCTTATTATTTCTTTCATAATACCTGCAATATGAAACCTTATGTCCAAAGTTAGTACCATAAAAAAAATGATCATAAAAAAATTTACATACCCAAGAGTGAATGATTTCCCTTGTGGTGTAGTCCTCATGTAAATATTCCTTGACGTATCAAGATATTCACTTTGGTTTTTTCTTTCACAATGATTTAAGATTCCTTTCTGCTTCAATGTAGAGGGTCTTATGTATTCATTTATTTCTCATTATTGTTGACCATGATTCCCTCCTTTGAGAACTTTTTCATAACTCTTTTATTCTATTTCTTTCGTCATGGAGCCTAAACCTTTCTCAGTCTACATTTGGTTGTATCGTATTCCATACATGTCGTAGTATGGCCTTTTATTATTGATGATCTTATCCAATGTGTTGGTTCTATCTTGATACACATCCTTCTTCTGAATAACTTTTCTTAGAGTGATCGGTTCTTCTTATTACCTTTCAATCATCTTCTCCTTCTCTGCTAGCTGACTTCTGAGTATTTATTGAATCCTTATGTCCTCTTCTACCTATAATTTCAACTTTTTAATTATCTGGTTGACTTACTCTGAGTTGATATTGTCAGTTTCATTTAGTTATTTCTTGAGTGAATTGTTTTTCTTTATTTCTTTCCTTAGTTCTTCTAAGGCACTAATTAATTATGCTCTGAGATCGACTTCACCTTCTTCTTATTAGCTATGAGAATTTCTTGTTTGATTTTCCTTATCCATAAATAATTCATTTTCTGAATCATTGTTGGTTTCATCATCTTCACTAGATAATGAACTATCTTTTCTTGAGTATATATTTTTCTTGAAGGATTTCTTTTTGTTTTTCCATTTTTCCTTTTGATATCTATTTTCTTTCTTGGGCTCTTCCTCTTCATCACTATCTGAGTTTATGGCATAACGAAACTTATTTTCAAAATGACCAATTTTACCGCAATTATAACATTTCAACAGAATCTTACCTTTATATTTACATGTTCTCTTTTGCAACCTTCTTACAAGGTTTTCCATTTCTTCATCTTATTCTAAATCATCATTGCAGGTACATTTTGACTTTGGATTTTTCTTGCTCTTGTTCTTTTTCTTCTTGGATGATTTGAATGTTGCTTCCTTTGTAACTAGATTCTCCTGTTTTGTTCTCGTTTCATAAGCAATGAATATTCCATGTATCTCATCCATGCTTATCGAATCCAAATCTATTCTTTCTTCTAGTGTTGAGATCTTAGGATACAATCTCATTGGAAGAGATATTACTACTTTTTGAACAATTATATATTGATCAATTTATTCTCCCAATCCTATCATTGCATTTACTATTTCTTCAACTCGTAAAAAATACGCTACAATATTTTCATCTTCCTTCATCTTCAGTTGTTCAAATTGACCTCTGTAAGTTTCAAGATTTTCTTCCTTGACTTTGGCATCTCTTTCATACACATTCTGATGTTTGTCCCAAATATCCTTTGTGGAGTTGCATTGCATAAATTTGACATATATTGAATCAACTAGACCATTTAGGATGGAATTTTTGGCTTTCAAAGTATTTTCTTGAAGTTTCATTCCATCTTTATTTGTTGGAGGAATGGTTGGTTCTTTGTATCCAACTACCATTGATCGCAAAACATCAAATCTGTGTTCTTGTAAATATGTTTTCATCATTCAACTCTAGAATTCACATTTTTTTCTAGCAAACTATGGTATTCCATTTTTATACATATTGTTTCTCTCCATGATCTACCTACCAATGGTTAAACTAATCCCTGAAGGAAATTGATTTGATACGAATTTTTGGATCACTGAGAGGGGGG
>SNQJ01S0142085.1:6871-24731 GCA_010110895.2 Picea sitchensis
AAGAGGAAGTATCCTCTTCCCAGAAAGTAAGAGGTGACGCTTTCTTTGATCAGCGGCGCCCAGTTTCTGTTGACCCAACTTTCGGTGGATTTTGGGGACGACCACAGTCCCGTGAACTGGCCAATGAGGGCCCGATCGGCCAGCGACAGAGCAACCTGAATAGGAGTTTCTGGAGGGAGGGAGATCACAGGTATATCATCCAACTTTTTGACAAATTTCGTGGCTTCCAAGTTTCTCTTCTGTGGGAGTCCAACCAGAAGTCTATTGAAAGCCTCAGCAGGCGAAGTCGACGGAGGAGGCGTAGGGGACGCCTGTGGGGTGCCCAGTCCCTCCATGGACGCAAATCCTGGGCTCGGGCCTGTCCCGTAGAGCTCAGACCCTGCTTTCTTGAGTTAGCTCAAGGTAGCATGCATGCAACATATGCATGCAACGAATTTCACTTAACCAGGAACTCCACGCCCAATCCACGTTCCTCAGGCTGCTCCTCTTCAAGTGAGCGACCCACACACCGGCAAGTGAACCGAGCTTGCTGCTCCACAGAAACCCAGGAAGAGCGCGCACCTCTTAACTGGAAATCTCCCTTCCTGAAAGCGTGGAAACCACCTTCCACCGTTCGGCACCTCTCCAGCGACCTTTCCAGCGACTACGACCTCTCTTGGTCGAGCTTTCTCAGCGCGCGGCTGCCTTGAACAGTTCTTCACGGTTACTCCTCTCCAGACCGAGCTCTCTCCAGCTGACGACGGTCTCGGATCAGATCTTCACGGTGGCTGGGCGGATTCGCGCCCTACAGCAGAGCGGCCTGCGAAAATTTGTGTCGGGGAGAACGCGTAAGGGCCGGTAGTAGAGGTTCGCACCCTACCAGAGGAGGGGCCTGCGAACCTCAACCCTGCTCGCACCTGCACACTCGGCCTCTCTCATCGTGATTAAATTTTTCCGTATTTCAACATGAACATGCAGAGTTATTGTGTGCACCATGTTCTATGCTATGTTAATCCTAACCTTTCGGGTAATAATTCTTGTCTGAAGATAGTCTTTTGAGGTGTGGAGGGAGAAAATGGCAATTCCAAAGCCTACAACTGATTGGAGTGAAGAAGAAATCAAAACTTTGTATGACGATTGCTAGAATGCCATGGAAGGCTTAGAGGAGTCAGTTTTGGTATCTAACTAATATAAGCGTTTCTTGCAGAGAGGAAGAAAATCTATAATAGAAAGGATGATGGAGGTGATTATGAATAAAAGATATTTTAAGAAGCAATATTCCTCGAGTGAGTATGTGTTATATTGGAGAGATGCTCCTCAAGGCATAAGAAAGTTTGTCGAACATTTAGGGATTGTATTTATAGGGGACATCATTGGTCCCCCACTACTAGCACCACCACTCCCAAGCCCTACAAGTGAGTGGAGTGCAGACAAAATCAACACTATCTACGATGATTGTCGGGATGCAATGGATGCATTAGACGTAAATTGTGTTATACGATCTGAAAATCATAGGCGGCGAATGCAAAGAGGAAGAGATGCTATAATAGAAGCCATTATGGAGCTCATTATGGATACAGTGTACTTCAAGCAGCAGTATGGCTCATCCAAGTATGTGTTGTATTGGGCGAATGCTCCTTGAGGCTTAATGACCTTCCTCCAAAAGGCACAGGCTATCTTTACAGGGGACAGATAAGTTAAAATCAGAAAAAAAGAGTTGCTCCTGTTGTATCAGCAACTCAACCCGGGCTTAGTCTTTGGAAGCACCATTATTCCTCACCCTTGTCCTTAGTGTCATATGTGAAGTTGGGTTAGACACTACCTTAGTCCAAGGTAAGACCACCCGCTTAATAATTTTATAAAAGTTAGTGTGAAATCTAGTACTGCCCAGACTTTTTTAAAGTCGGTGTTATGGTTCTGTGAAGTGTTTGTTGTGTCAAGTCGGGATTTGAAATCACCTATATTCCTGCATTTTCACCTCAAGTTTCAAACCTGAGTCGGCTTGTTATTCTGTAGTGTTCTGGATCGATCTCGTCATGCTTTCTATTCTGTACTATTTGGGATCGATCTCGTTGTGATTTTTGGAGTTGGTATCAACTCAGTGTTGTGTGTCATGGATCAATAAAATGTTTTGTGTCTAGTTACATAGATTTCAATGTTTTTAAATATTAACATTGGTTGAAAAATAATTTCTCATGCATAATATTTGAATGTTCGCTTTTGCTGGTATATTTAATATGAACAAAGTTAGAAGAATCCAAAGTGTGAACTGTATATATACTTTAAAAATCAAATCAAATCAATTTATGTTTTTCTAT
This sequence comes from Picea sitchensis, assembly GCA_010110895.2. NCBI lineage: Eukaryota > Viridiplantae > Streptophyta > Pinopsida > Pinales > Pinaceae > Picea > Picea sitchensis. Next base: position 9,169 of record SNQJ01S0142085.1, read on the forward strand.
CACATCAGCCTGAGCCTTATTTGCACATACTCTAGCAATGGGCTATGCAGTAGGATTTTGACGGTAGTATATTATTATCTACGTAAGGTATGGAGGCACTATTAATGTGGGATAGATAGTGGACCCAACTCTTCACATCAGCTTGAGCCTTGTATGCCAGAGGATCGTAGTATATTATTATCTGGGTAAGGTCTCTTCACATCAGCTTGAGCCTTATTTGCACATACTTTACCAACCCGTATGCCGAAGGATTTTGACCGTAGTATATTATTATCTAGGTAAGGTCGGGAGGCACTATTAATGTGGGATAGATAGTCATCATTATCAATTTTAATTAAATGTGATCAACTTTACTAAATAATATTATAATGAAACAATTATAATTTATATTTAACTATGATTACTTACATGCAAAGATGGTTATCCACACTCAATGTAGAGTCAGTAAACTATAACTTATAAAATCCAAATTCTGTGATAGTCTATAGTTATACATGCAAAACAATCATAATGAATGGTGGTTAATAGTGTTCACCTATAATCAATCAACAAATGGATCTCCTTTTTCACTCTCAGTGTGCAATATCGATAATTGATATATGCGATTCTAGCAATTCTTCCAAATTTTAAGTGGGATTTTGGGCAAAAATGGTCTGAAAAATATGAACAAAAAAATGTCCACTTTGTAGCATGATTAGACTATTCTCACCAAATCATTGTCCATGAAAAAAAACCATATTTAACTATACCAAGAAATGATTGTTAATCATGTTCAATGATGCAGGAGCATCATAGTAGCAAGCGAGCGCAAAGGCGAAAGACAGCTGGAATGAACGCCATCACATTTTGGCACATGTCAAAATCGTTTTGAAATGTTTTTGAAAGTTTGAATGCGTAGACATTAATGAAATAATTAATAAGGCGTACTTCCATATTGTAAATAGATCTTGAGCGATCCGCTTTCATTTGTAGGATGTAGAGGCATTTATGCCCAGTTATTGAAAGTAGGTAGATTTAAATTCTAGATTAGATAGTTTTAGGAGCTAGAGGGGAAATGACTATAGACACCCTCATATTTGTATCATTGTATCAATTAGATATGGTAGGATTAAGCACATTAGCATACAGATGAAAGAGCTATAGAAGGAAGTTGTAAGAGAAGAACCCATGTACAAAAGTTCTGAATTAATATAAAAAGCTTTGATTCAGACTCATGGTGTTATAATGATTTCTGTATGTACATGCTGAATGATATGCTTATGGTTATTTACTCTCTCTGCTATGCATTTGTTGTTATGCTGTGTTGGATGTATGGTTTCATGTTAATGTTTGAAGTCTGAGAGAGAGAGAATGAGTTTCAATTGTTTCTCTTCTTGAGTAAGAGTTCCTACAAGGAGTGCAGTGAAACGTTTGCAAGGTGTGCGTTGACAGGTGTTCAGAGTTTATCTCTGAAAGCTTGGGAGGGATACCGTTATTCTCAATTCTGCAAAAGTGTGGACAAAGCACAGAAGCCATGTAAGGTGTGCATAGGCTGGTCGAGACCTTAGAACTTATCAACTAAGGTAGAGTGTTGAAGGACTGCTGCTGTAGAGGAGGTGCACAGAGTCGAGAGTCCAAATACGCAGAAGTATTTGAAGGATTACTGCAAGGAGTGGATGAAGGAATCTTCTGGGGACTCAAAGTTGTAAGAAAGCTCAGGAGGAGTGGCATTTGCAAAGTATTCAAGAGAATATAAGGAGAAAATCTTAGTGTAGAAGGCTAAGTTCCCTTAGAGGATTTAGAGAGAAGAAATTGAACGGTCAAAATTCTCCGAGGAGAACTCCCGAAACAGTGAGGATCGTAGGATATACAGAAGCTGCAAGGTGGATAAGGGCAGACGAACCCATCACTTTGGTACCCAGAATCAACGTGGGCCATTGATATTGATCTATTAGAGATGTTAGATGATTTCGAAACTTAGGAGTTCATAAGTCTGGAGTGTAAGCCAAAATCCTTGGCTAATCAAATCCTCGAAACGCGAAAGGAGTTTCGTGTATAAAGGAAGAGTGACGAGGTCAAAATTTTGGAAATTCGAAATTCGTGATTTCGGAGGTCCTAAGTACAAGCAATCGGGACACAACAGTGTGGAAGATGCGAAGTCACAAGTCATGACAGAACTTGACGTGAGTTTCAGGATTTCGGTAATTCGGGATTCAGAATACCAGAAGTCTTGAGTACAAGGAGCTTGGGCCCTTGAATTTAGGATTTTGAAGTTGCGAAATATGGGATATTGTGAAGAGGTATTTTTGCATTTCAGGAATCGGGATTTCGGCATTCCTGTTGACAAAAAATTGGGCACTTCACATGAGAACCCCTGAAGTTGTGAAACGCAAAATAGTGTGAAGTGGCGTTTCGGCAATTCGATGTTTCGGGGTTCGGGAATCTGAGAAGACAGTGTTCTGGGATCGAGAGTCTTGGAATCTCGGTACCCAAAAGTTTGAAATCATGTGGGTCATCAAATCGAAGGGAGGCTTATAGCTGTTCACCCCGTTGGAGATATTGTTTCGGGTTTCGGCATTTCGACAGTCGTGAAGACAGGATGTGAGGATTCCTTGTTCCGGAACTCCTGAAGTCGCAAAATGCGATACAGTTGTGTAAGAGGATGTAGCTAAGCATTTTTGGAATATTGACATTTTGAGTTTAGGAAGGTGGTAAGGTCAAGAACCTTGACAACAACATTCGCGAAATCGCGAAGTCCGAAATCCCAAAAAGGCGAAAAACCCGATACAGGAGCAAAACATGGTCAGATATTTCGACGTATCGACATTTCGGGTTTCGACAAGTGGAAGAGTCGAGGAGCTCGACATTAGGGATTGCGAAACCCCGAAATCTGAAGTCCTTTGTGGCTTAAACGAAGGGGTAGGTTAACCCTCAGTGTGGTTGTAGTAAAGATCCTATGCGGACCTCGAATCTGAGGATTGGGGGTCTATGTCAATTGTGGTATTAGAGCGTAGAAAGATTTATTTTATTTCTGTAGCAGGGAAAAGAGGAATTTTGCAGCCATGCCACCGAGAAGAAGAGACAGGCAAATACTTGATCCACCAGAGAAAAGGGAAATGCCAAGAATAAGAGACAGGCAATTACTTGATCCAGTAAGGGAAAGAGAGATGGGTGAATTGCATGCCAGGCTTAATGCCATAGAAACAACACAGAGGTGCACAGTCGGTGCTGGGGATATCAACAAATATAAAAGTGAAAATGAAGTTGGAAACAAAGAAGTTGCAGCAGAAGATGCAATAGATGAACGCCTATTTAGGGTTGTTGCAAGGATAGGTGCTAGAGAAAAAATGGACATTCTAGTATATGAAGGAAACCTGGATGTTGAAGCACTACTAGACTGGATTAGAGCTCTAGATAAGTATTTTGACTATGAAGATGTTGAGGAAGACAAGAAGGTCAAACATGCTATCACAAGACTTAAAGGACATGCATCATTGTGGTGGGATGAACTACAAGCTGACAGACGCTGCAAAGGCAAGCGGAAAATCAAGAGTTGGGATAAAATGGTTGCAAAGATGAAGGCAAAATTTATACCCAAAGATTATCAAATTACTCTGTTTCAGAAAATGCAGAATTTGAGACAGAAGTTGGGTTCAGTGAAAGAGTACACTAAGGATTTCTACAAGATAAACATCAGAGCAGGTCATCAGGAGAGCGATGATGAAAAGGTTGCTAGGTACATGAATGGTCTACAATATGACATTCAGGATGAGATGAGCATGATGAGCCTTTGGAATGTGGAGGATTCTTATCAGATGGCTCTGAAATATGAAGAGAAGCTGAGTCTAAGGCAAGGTCAGAGAGGCCGAGGCAGAAGTCAAGCTAGAGGCAAAACAATTGCCCAAGACAAGAATCAGAAACCTAAAGAAGAGTGGAAGAAACCTCAAACTCAAACTGAGAGAGGTGGAAGCTCACAGAGAGGACAATATGTTGATAGAAATAATTTTCCTCGAACTAGCGGAAGAGGAAGAGGCAGAGGTGGAGAAATAAAATGTTTTACCTGTAGGAAAAATGGACATAATCTTATGAATGCCCAGACAGAAAGAAAGATGGTGGTGAAACTCACATTTCCGAAGCACAAGGACAGAATGTTGAGGTAGAAGATGTTGAAGGCGGAAGATCACTAATGATGAGAAAAGTTCTCTGAACGCCAGAGAAGGAGGCAGAGAATCCATCCCAAAGGAATAGGCTTTTTTGGACTGCTTGCAAAACAAAAGACAGGGTATGCAAAGTCATCGTGGACAGTGGTAGCATAGACAATCTCGTTTCTACAGAGATGGTAGAAAAGTTGGAGCTGGAGACTATTGATCATCCAAGCCCATACAGAGTCTCATGGCTACAAAAAGGACATCAGGTAAATGTCACTAAACAATGTTTAGTTGAATTTAAAATAGGAGGATATAAGGATGAAATACTATGTGATGTTATTCCCATGGATGTTTGTCATCTATTGCTCGGTAGACCATGGAAATATGACAGGAATGTGATTCATGATGGGAGAAAAAATACATACACCCTAGAGAAGAATGGGAGAACTCACATGTTGTTGTCAATTAAGGATAACGAAGTGAAGCCAGAGGTAATCAACATTGTTCTTCTCATGAGTGGGAAGGAACTTCTTAAGGAGGTTAAGAAGAAGGAAGATACACAATTCATTGTGGTCAGGAAGCCTAGAATTGTTTTAACCAGTACAAGAGTGGATGATTTACCGGAGGAAATCCAGGAGTTGCTGGAAGAGTTTTCTGATATAGTAGTGGATGAACTACCTCATTTGTTTTCGCCGATCAGAAGTATAAGTCATCACATTGATCTTATACTTGGAGCTAGTTTACCAAACAAAGTCACGTACAGGTTGACTCCACAAGAGAACGAAGAGGTCAAAAGACATGTCTAGGATTTAATGGACAAGGGATTGGTTAGAGAAAGCTTGAGTCCATGTGTTGTTCCAACAGTGATAAGCCCAAATAAAGATGGAGGCTGGAGGATGTGTACAGACTCGAGGGAAATCAATAAGATTACCATCAGATACAAATTTCCATTGCCAAGGATGGATGATTTGATGGACTTCTTGAGTGGAGCAAAATATTTTTCAAAGATTGATTTGAAAAGAGAATATCATCATATTCGTATGAGAGAAGGTGATGAATGGAAAACAACATTCAAGACGAATGAAGGGCTGTATGAATGGCTTGTTATGCCATTTGGCTTAACAAATGCACCCAACACTTTCATGAGGTTGATGAACGAAGTCTTGAAGGAGTTTATAGGGAAATTCATCATTGTATATCTTGACGATATACTGATTTTCAGTAGAACAAAAATCGAACACTTGAAGCATTTGGCTACAGTGATGAGGAGATTACAACATGAGAAATTTCTGATAAATATGAAGAAATCAACATTTATGAGGACACAACTCATTTATTTGGGGTTTGTTATATCTGCAGATAAGCTGAAAATGGATCCAGATAAAGTGGAGGTGATTAAGAATTGGCCATCGCCGAAGAGTATATTTGAAGTTAGAAAATTTCATGGATTGGCTAGTTTCTACAGGAAATTTATCAGAAATTTGAGTTGAATTAGCGCACCGATGATGGACACGGTGAAGAAAAGACATAAATATTTTCACTAGACACAAGAAGCAGAAAAAAGTTTCAATTTGTTGAAAAGGAAGATTATTGATCAACCAATTTTGGTGTTGCCAGATTTCAGTAAGACATTTCAGGTCAAGTGTGACGCTAGCAGATTTGCAATAGGAGCAGTTTTTAGCCAAGATGACAGACTGATCACATACTTCAGTGAGAAGCTGAATGAAGCGAAAGTGATGTACTCCACATATGACAAGGAATTTTATGTGTTCATACATGCACTGAAGAAGTGGAGGCACTATTTGGTTCCTAAAGAGTTTGTATTTTACAGTGATAATCATGCCTTACAATTCGTAACTCAACAGGAGAAGTTGAACCAAAGACATGTTAAATGGGTTGAATACATGCAGAATTTTACTCTTGTAATTAAACATATTTCTGGAACTGCTAACAAAGTTGTTGATGCTTTGAGCAGGAAATGTTTGCTTATGCAGGCATTCAGAGTCAAAACATTGGGTTTTGATAACCTCAAGGACATGTACAAATATGATCTAGATTTCAAAGAGGCGTATGAGGCATCTGAGAATCCAATTCTCAGGGACAGAAGTCAATGGACTGAATATATGATCCAGGATGGATTATTATTCAGAGGCAATCAACTGTGTATTCCAAAATGCTCCATGAGGGAGAATCTACTGAAAGAAAAACATAGTGGAGGATTGGCCAGACATTTCGGTCATGAAAAAATGTTCTCAAAATTAAATGGCTCATATTTTTTTCCAGGGATGAGGACATATGTCAAAATATTTGTGGACAGATGTAGAATTTGTCATCACACAAAAGGAAAAAGGAAAAACACAGGGTTATACCAGCCATTACCCATACCTGAGAGGCCGTGGGATGCAGTGAGCATGTATTTTATATTGGGGCTGCCAAGGACACAAAGAGGATTTGATTCAATCTTTGTGGTGGTAGACAGATTTTCAAAGATGGCACATTTTATACCATGCCAAAAAACCAGCGAGACAACTCATATTGCGAACCTGTTTTTCAAAGAAGTCGTCAGACTTCACGGCTTGCCAAGGAGTATAGTTTCAGATCGAGATACCAAGTTCATTGGACATTTCTGGATGACTTTATGGAAGAAGCTAGGGACAAGTTTGTCTTTTAGCTCAATGTATCATCCTCAGATGGATGGGCAGACAAAATTTGTAAATAGGAGCTTGGGAGATTTACTGAGGAGCCTAGCGACTGAACACCACAGTCAGTGGGATCACATTCTACCACAGGCAGAATTTTCTTATAATGATTCACTCAACAGAAGCAAAGGGCAGAGTCCATTCCAAATTGTGTATGGAATGTAGCCGAGAGGACTTTCTGAATTGAAAGATTCAGAACAAAATGAAACTAGAAGTGTTAATGAAGAGGATTTTTCAGAAGCAATGAAATAACTTCATAGCCAAGTGAAGGAGCGATTGCAGAATTCGAATCAAGAGTACAAGCGCAGAGCAGATCAACACAGGCGAGAACTTCAGTTTGAAGTTGGTGATCTGATTCTTGCACACCTAAGAAAGGAAAGGTTCCCAAGGGGAACATATAACAAACTGAAAATGAAGAAGATTGGACCATGCAAGATCGTAAGAAAATTTGGAGCAAATGCATATGAGATTGAATTACCCGATGGGATTGGAATTTCACCGATATTCAACATCTCAGATTTGTACCCTTACAGAGATGAAGAAGACATTGAACAAACAAAAGTTCAATCGACCAAACACATGCCTGTAGTTGAAAATCCATAGATGGAAAGTATAATTGACAAGATAGTTAGCAAGAGGACCAGGAGAAAAGAGTATTTTGAATACTTGGTCAAATGGAAGGGACATCCAATCGAAGATGCCAACTGGGAGAATGAAGCAAAAATTCAGAAGCATGGACAGACCGTGCAAGAGCTCATGAGCAGGATTCCATGAAAATTTTCAAGCAAGGGAGTATGATGCAGGAGAATCATAGCAGCAAGTGAGCGCGAAGGCGGAAGACAACTTGGATGAACGCCATCACATTCTGGCACATGTCAAAATCGTTTTGAAATGTTTTTGAAAGTTTGAATGCACAGACATTAATGAAATAGTTAAGAAGGCGTACTTCCATATTGTAAACAGATCTTGAGCGATCCGCTCTCATCTATAGGATGTAGAGGCATTTATGCCCAGTTAATGAAAGTAGGTAGATTTAAATTCTATAATAGACAGTTTTAGGAGCTGGAGGGAAAATGACTATAGACACCCTCATCTTTGTATCATTGTATCAATCTGATATGGTAGGATTAACCACATTAGCATACAGAAGAAAGAGATGTAGCAGGAAGTTGTAAGAGAAGAACCCATGTACAAAAGTTCTGAATTAATATACAAAGCTTTGATTCAGACTCATGGTGTTATAATGCTTTCTGTATGTACATGCTGAATGATATGCTTATGGTTGTTTACTCTCTCTGCTATGCATTTGTTTTTATGCTGTTGAATGTATGATTTCATGTTAATGTTTGAAGTTTGAGAGAGAGAGAATGAGTTTCAATTGTTTCTCTTCCTGAGTAAGAGTTCCTGTAAGGAGTGCAGTGAAACGTCTGCAATGTGTGCGTTGACAGGTGTTCAGATTTTATCTCTAAAAACTCAGGAGGGATACCGTTGTTCTCAATTCTACAGAAGTGCATACAAATCACAGAAGTCGTGCAAGGTGTGCGCACGCTGGTCGACACCTTAGAACTTATCAAATAAGGTAGTGAGTTGAAGGACTGTTGTTGCAAAGGAGGTGCACAGAGTCGAGAGTCCAAATACGCAAAAGTGTTTGAAGGATTTCCGCAAGGAGTGCATGCAAGAATCTTCTGGGGACTCGAAGTTGCAAGAAAGATCAGGATGAGTGGTGTTTGTGAAGTATTCAAGAGAAGATAAGGAGAGAAACTTAGTGCAAAAGGCTAAGTTCCCTTAGAGGATTTAGAGAGAAGAAATTGAACCGTCGAAATTCTCCGAGGAGAACTCCCAAAACAACGAGGACCGTAGGATCTACAGAAGATGCAAGGTGGATAAGGGAAGACAAACCCATCACTTTGGTACCCAGAATCAATGTGGGCCATTGATATTGATCTGTTGGAGCTATCAGATCATTTCGACAATTCGGAGTTCGTAAGTCCGGAGTGTAAGCCAAAATCCTTGGCTGATCAAATCCTCGAAACGCGAAAGGAGTTTCATGTATAAAGGAAGAGTGACGAGGTCAAAATTTCAGAACTTCAGAATTCGGGATTTCATAGGTCCTGTGGAAAAGCAATTGGGACAGAGAGCTGTGGAAGACCCGAAGTCGCAAGTCGCGATAGAACTTGATGTGAGTTTCGGGATTTCGGTAATTCGGGATTCGAACTACTGGAAGTCTTGATTACAAGGAGCTTGGGCCCTTGCATTTAGGATTATGAAGTTGCGAAATCTGGGATATTGTGAAGAGGTATTTCAACATTTCAGGAATCGGGATTTTGGCATTCCCGTTGACAAGAATTCGGGCACTTCACATGAGAACCCCCGAAGTTGCGAAACGCGAAATAGTGTGAAGTGGCGTTTCGACAATTCAATGTTTCGGGGTTCGAGAATCTAAGAAGACAGTGTTATGGGATCGAGAGTCTTGGACTCCCGGTACCCGAAAGTCCAAAATCACGTGGACCTTCGGATAGAAGGGAGGCTTATAGCCGTTGACCCCATTGGAGATATTGTTTTGGGTTTCGACATTTCGGTAGTCGTGAAGACAAGAGGTTAGGATTCCTTGTTCCGGAACTCCTGAAGTCTCGAAAAGTGATATAGATGTGTAAGAGGAAGGAGCCAATAATTTCGGGAATATCGACATTTCGGGTTTCGGAAGGTGGAAAGGTCAAGAACCTTGACAACAAGATTCGTGAAATCGCGAAGTTTGAAACCCTGAAAAGGAGAAATACCCGATACAGGAGTAGAACGTGGTCACAGATTTTGGCGTATCGACATTTCGGGTTTCGGCAAGTGGAAGAGTCAAGGAGCTCGATATTAGGGATCGCGAAACCCTGAAATCCAAAGTCCTTTGTGGCTTAAATGAAGGGGTCGGTTAACCCTTGGCGTGGTTGTAGTAAAGATCCTGTGCGGACCTCGAATCTGAGGATTGGGGGTCTGCGTCATTCAATTAATCAACCAATGTAAGTTATAATCCAACATATACTATAGTGGTAAAAAAATAGTTGTAGGCTATAGTTCAACATAAATAATTATGGCAAACCAATCATTATAGGCTATAGTCCACCATAGTCTACTATGGAAAATCATAAAAACTCTTGGTTAAACACATCCAATAGTACTCAATGAAGGACAAAAATAATCCATCACGTCAATCATATAAGCATCCATGGTACACAGTTAGGAGTTTACCGTATATAATCAAACATGTAGTCAAATACCAATTACCATATTGTTAGAAATAAAGTGAAATAACATTAAATCATACATGATCATTTACATTTATTAAAATGTAATAATAAAATCAATTACAAGAACAAAATAATCATTTTTTTTTAAATGCCTCTCATGGAAATCTCGATATCAATGGAAGAGTATTTCCTTGCATCCGTGTAGTCCTATATCGTGCCACTTTTAGCAACACATTCATCCACACAAATAGAGATGATGTCTTCTTTAGGTGCAATGGTGTCATGTGTATGAATATGGGTGAATTTGGGTCATGTTAATTTATTATTTGTTAATTAATAATTATTATAAGAATTATTAATCAATTAATTAGTATTAAGTTATTAATAAAATTTATTATAATTAATTGTATTTTCATTTCCACATTTAATATTTAATTAATCATTATGTGTTTAATATGTTAATCATCATTGAAAATTTACTCATAGAATTTTAATATTTGTGCTTCTGGTTTATACATTAAGATTCGATCAATTTCACAACACGACAACCAAAAATTCAAGTATACATCGACACAATTATAGAATTTCCAGTATTGTTTACCATGGTTGAATATGGTTAAGCGTGGTTGACCTTGACATGGAACAAGGTTGAATATGATTTATCATGGTTGACTATGGTTGACCATGACCATCATTGACCCCGGTGACTATGGTAGACTTCGGTAGATCACGTGGAGATGATTATGGTAAACTGTGTTGACTATGTTTAACCATAGTTTACTATGGCAATGTTTATCAACTTGTGTTCGTATGATCGCAATAGCAGGTTTCATTCGTCTCATTGTGACATTGGGAAGTGTACCATGATCTTTGTCTCATTGTGCCATTGGGCCGTGTTTGTCACATTACCACGTTGAGTTTTGAACATCACATTGAAACGTTGTTTTTTTAACATCACATTGCAAGGTTGGGTTATGTTCATCACATCAAGATGTTCGATTTTGTACGTCACATTGCGATGAAGGGTTTTCTACATTACATTGTGACATTGGATTTTTTACATCACATGCTGTGCTATGTTCAAAATGTTGTGGCATTTGGCTATGTTGATCACATTGTGATTTTGGGATAAGTACGTCACAATGTGATGTTGGGTTTCGTGCCTCACAATGTGATTTTGGGTTGTGAACATCACAACGCGACGAAGGGTTTTGTATGCCACATTGTGACATTGTGATGTTGGGGAATGTTTGTACCATTCCGACGATTGGAAATGTTCTCCAGATTTCGACGTTCAAATATGATAGTCACATTGTGACGTTGGCCAATGTTTGACACATTCCTAGGTTGGGAAATGTTCGTTAGATTCTGACGTTAGGAAATGTCCGCCGCGTTTCGATGTCTAAATATGATTGTAAGGTTGCGACGTTGGCCTATGTTTGACACATTCTGACGTTCGGAAATGTTCGTCATGTTCCAACGTTGGGAAATGTCTGTGACACAACCAAGTTATGTCTGTCACATTGCGATGTTGGGATATGACAGTGATAGTGTGATGTATGGATCTGATAGTGATAGAGCAAAGTTACGATATGTTTGTCATATATCGATGTTTGGAAATTTTCGACACATGGCAGCGTAGGGAAATGGTCGTCACAATGTAACAAAGAGAAATGTTCATCACAATGTAACAAAGGGAAATGTAAGGTTTGACCATGGGCATCACAGTGCAATGTTTGTGTAAGGATATGTTGGATTTAGTCGCATTGCAACATTACACCACATATCCCATTCATCTATGGCTATCTTAAATACCAAAAGTCCTTACGAGTTATGTTCAGGTGAGATGTTTGAGAATGGTGATATTTCATTCTGATATTAAGTCAGGTTGGCTCACAAGGAAATTGTATGTTGCTCAATGTTTGTGTCGCATTCTGACATACATGAATGATTGGGTTATGTTGCAAGGCTTATATCAACATAATCATGGATAACATGGGTAGACCATGTTTTCCCATGGGTGTCGATGTCACTGTGGTGGAGCAAGGTTGACTAAGGTTGAGTATGGTTATGTTACATTGAGAAGTTTATGTTGATTGAGTTATGTTGAATTGTTATGTTCCCGGTTATGTCTCGAAGCGACATTCCAGAAGGGGTTGTTTCATTTGGGACATTCTAATTGGTTATTTGACATTGCAAATTTCATCTGTTTTTACTAATGTCAAATTGTACATCTGTCGCAGGTTTTTGTCAAATCGTGATGTACATGAAGGGTTATATAATTTTATGTTTTTCCTTGAGGTTTATATTGCGAAAATTTTATGGTGTAGTCGAGGAAATTTTTATAAAATATTGTACATTTTAAGAAAAATAAAATAGGAGGATGAGTTAAAGACAATGCCACATTGCGACAGTTATGAGAAAGAATATCGTTTAATTGAATGTTAATGTTATTGCATCATGAGAGATTTCAATATTAATATTTCAAAAGATTCACCATGAAAAAATGTGATATAGTGGTGATCCGAATTTATGCAGGAATGCTTGACAGAATACACAAATAACCATGAATACAAAGATGCATCGGAAATAACACTTCATTTCATTAATATCAAAGAACTGAAATTTTCTTACAAACACAATAGAAATAAACTAGCTAGGGCGCTGGTAGATTATCTTTGAGAAGAGATGTGGCAGCTACATGCCTCTGAGCTCTGTGTTACAATGAGGCTCTAAGGACTATATATTATTGAGAAACAATGGAAACCCTAAACATCCAAAAAACTAATGCTAGTAGATGAAATGCCAGAATATGGGCCCCATCACGGTAAATTGGTACATCAATTTCCCGGGGTCATAACTTTGGCATACTATCTCCGTTTGATTCATATGATACATAGTTAGAAATATTTGTCAGAGGACTACAACCACAGATTGAGAATATCATGGTGTGGATCGAACTAACATTTGCTGGGAGGTTTGATGCCCAAAAAGCGTCGTTCGGGGCCTCAAAACGGCTCCGGAAGTTCATGACCCTAAAAGCTGCCAAAAATAGTAAAATGTAACACAATTAAGGAAGCTGGAAAAATGAAAGAAACAATTATGGGGGTCCAAGTGGAATAGGTGGGTGGACACCAATATCCACCTGGATCAGGTGGTTATTTAAAAGTGAAAAAACGACTCCTACTAACTTACTATTATTTGAGACATGCGAAGACAAATATATCTTATGTTTGAGGTTGGTCTTGTAGATGAATTTGGAAACTATGTCACAGGAAAAAATTGAGAGAGTAATAATTTTATGAGGATGTGATCCAGGTGGATATCGATGGCCACCCACCTATTCCACTGGCTCGAAAACCAATTTTCCACCTTGCTAGTTTTTCAACAGTTTTTCGGGTTCCAAACTTCCGGGGTCGTTTTGAGTCCCTAAATGCCTTTTTTGGGGGATTTGGGGCCGAGGCGACTGCCAAAGAAATCAGCCTCGGTCGATCGAAAATATTTCTTCTCGATTATACCTTTCCAACGGTGCATCGAGCGCCCCAAACGAAGTTCATATGCAAAAGTTACATCCCCGAGAAGTTGACGTATCAACTACCCGCATCGAGGCCTGCAAACCTTTTGGCTTTTCATCTTCCAGGGTTAGGGTTTTGGATTTTACTTATGTTAAAAATGCCTTTGGAGCCTCATTGTAACAATTGTCTTCCTCCAAAGGAGAGCATCCATCACATCTCTTATCATAGATAAGCTACCACCATTATAGTGAGTCTTTCACTCTGTATTTTACAGTCTCTGTGCATTTCTTTCATTGATAGAAATCATGTATTACTTTATTTCTCTGTTTCTGGAAATATTTATGTGTATTTCATTGTAATATCTCTTCTTTCATTTCGTTCTAAAAAATAATCTGGATCAGTGGTATCAAATCAAGCTTCTCTTGATCGTTTTTCAGTGCATGTCCCCGACGAGGTTCGAGTATAGCAATATGGGTCTCTAATTTGTCTCTCTTGAAGGAAATCGCTGTCGTACGCCCAAGAAACCCTCCATGGAGGAAGAAAATAAAAACAACAGAGCATAATATTTTATTAATCTGTTGCTTGAGAAACCTCTCACATGACGGAGGGACAAAATGATGGAGAATTTTTCCCACATCCTTCAAAGCCTAGTGATCGAAGCAGACACATCTTCATCGAATGAGCACTTTGGAGGAACCTCGCCTTTAAGGGTACACGTTTATTTTGACATTCCCGTATTTGAAGGACAAATAGATGCAGATGCCCTAGAAAAATGGTTAAACCTACTAGAAGGTTATTTCTCTATTCATGATATCTCCGACAGGGAAAATATAACCTTCGCACTCCTTAAGGCTCTTGCCCATGTCAAACATTGGTGGGAAACTTAGTGGGAGCAAAGTTCCACAAAGTATTCTGGGATATATGGGGCTGAGCGCACCTGGGAGTTTTTTGTGGATGTGGTCAAGTAACAATATTACCATGTTAGTAACTATGACAACCGATACATGTGATGGACCACACTGCGTCAAGAGAGGGGCCAAGCAGTGCTGGAGTTCACCATTACCTTCCATAACTTGAACACCAAGATGAGTATGAAATACTCCGACAGACATTTGGTTCTAAAATACAGTGGGGTGTTGGCAAATGTTTACCAAGTAGCGTATGCTTGTCATTGATGGCAAGTACAACAGTGGAGATGGTAGGATAAGAAGGAGGAACAACGTTGAAGAAAATGCGCGCAGCAAAGGCAAAGCTCAAGATACATGAATTTGCAGAAGAGAAGGAAGACATAGATCCACAACCACAGGATCTCATTCAAATTTCCCGAAAGAACGAGGGCCGTCAGATCAGACAGAAGCTGTATGAGGTTTACCATCGGGAAAAGCCAAGGTGAAATCCCGACATAATCAGGACCGTCTATTTGGAAGGATGCATGGCAGCGATCGGGCACCACCGGGAGAATCTCGATAGGAGGACAAGTCTCAGCCGTCAGATCCGAGCGCAGGGACCCGACCACCGTTGGATCAATGAGAACCCGCAAGGTCTTTAAAGGGAGTGAAGGTTTGGCTACGGTCATGAGGATAATGGTCATATGGACCAGGAGCGTAGTCATCGGAGTTTCGAGGATCGCGAGTTGGATATGTCAAAGTTCCTCGACAACGAAAACCACGAAATCGCAATATGCGATTTCCCGATTTGATCGCAGCCGTTAAATCAAGCAGAGATCGGGACCATCCACGTGTAGACAGGAGGCTTCATCGGAGTTTCAGGGATCGGGGTTTTAATATGCAAAGAATACAATGCCTCGAAAATCCCGATTTCGCGATATGCGAAATCCCGACTTAATCTGCACCGTCATATCAACATGAGATCTAGACCGTTGATCCAACTCATGTCGGTAGACCACGTCACCCAGGGACACATGGCACAATCAGAGGATGACAGGTGTCAGGCAGATCTAACACTTTAGGCTCATGCAATTCACAA
>SNQJ01S0142086.1:0-24192 GCA_010110895.2 Picea sitchensis
ATGTGGATCCCATAAACCTAGAATATTATGGAATCCACTTACCCTTTTCCATAGAATATACTAACTAGATCCAATAACCAAAGACATGAAATATGGTACTACTCATATTATAATATATTATCAAGGAAAAAACAAGCTTAATGCAATTTGGACATTTGAAAAAAAAATTACAAGTTAAATGAGTACATCAATAAAAAATAACTTACTAACCTTGCAAGTTCAAAATCCGAGCTATGTAGATCGAGAATTGGATTTGTTCAACCGGTGGGTGACGGAAAAAATAAACATCTCAAACAAAAGTCAAGAACAGTGTCGCAGCTATAGCAATTGTGTCGCAAAGTCTCCTAAAGTCACGCATATATAGTAAAATAGTCAACTAGCCGTTAACACCAACCAATGAGATAGACAAAATTTTCATCGCTATTGCCACGAAAATTTGTCTCTATAGCGATGAGAAACCCGACTAGGTTAAATTAATATTTTCGTCGATATTGCAATGAACTTTCGTGGCAATAGCGACAAATATCTCGCCCTGTTTAAAAAAAAATATGAAACTAGTGGAAGCATGGAAAATTTTCATGGAATAATCCACCCATATGTAGTAGTGATTGATGGATTTTTCTATTATATGTGATAACTTTATATATTATCACCATATGCTTGCGTATCTTGGTTTTTGAGGACAAGTTGCAGGTGTATATATTTGAGTCGAGTGCTCAACGATGGTCTTCTTCGAACGTCCGAACAAGGTAGGCGCTTTATCTTGTCTTGTTAGCATGTTTGTTTATATAGAATACTTGAGATTGGAGTTGATTTCTATAGTCATTTCATCTGTTGTGGTTTACCCCATGCCATAGAGTGATTTTCCTCATACTAGAATTGGAGACCATACTAGGGATATAATCTTGTTTTCGGAATTTGAAGTGTTTTTCTCCTTAGATTCCTCTCGATTAGCTTGAGTTTCCTTGTCGTCTGATTGCTTGAAAACCTATTTTTATTTTGAATCCGAGTTTCATGGCCTTATTGTTAACCTGGTAGTGTTTTAATACACATACATGGTTTTTCCCTTGACAGACGGATACATATGCGAGCTTTCATTCTATAGGGCATGCACATAGGCGATTTTTTCCTAGACAGTCGCGTACATCATCCTTTTTTGCTTGATTGTTGAGTTTGGTCTTTGTTGGGTGAGTTTTGATGGTTGTTGAGTCTTCTTGGGTCTCTGTTATAAATGTTGAGTTCCTACAACATGATAGGAAACCTTTCTTTGGTTGAATTTTCGAGTGTTTGTTCTTTCTCATCATTTTTTTCATTGGTTGTCCTTGCATCTTGGGTTGGGTGTTTTCTTCTTGATATTTTGCTTGGTTTGTCTCTTTTTGCTTAGAATAGGGTTCATATATCAAGTTGTTGTTCAGTCCTTTCATTTTCACTTCTTTATATTGAAAATACAAAAATATACATTTTGCATTATGGAATTTGATCTCTTGGGTTCTTATTATTGATCCTGATACATGTATGGAAAGATTGCATCGTATTTGAAATTTCAGAGTTGAATTGAAAATTGCATTTTGAAAAGCTTATCATTCTTTTGAGAATTGAAGTTAGGACTTTGCATTATATTCATATTCATTTCTTTTACTTGTTGATTCATAACACCATCAGTTTCATGACCACATCTTTTGAGTAAACAAAGCCACTAAAAGTAATGCTAATAAATTTAAAATTGATTAGAAATGATTTTACTTTTCAGGGTACACAAACTAGCTTAAGATATAAAGCCTTGGAATAGGATTTTGTGAGTAAACTTCTCCAAGGTTATTAGACTCAACATATGTGTCTGACTAAGGGAGTGGTGAAATCCATTATATAATTTGTGACATCGGGAGGCTCTTATCACATCGGAGTTAAGAACGAGGTCGTGCGAAGTTGGTTGCAGAGATATCCCTTTAATACCTTCTTAGCGACAGAGATATTTCTGGGGACCTATTTGTATCTGGGGGTCTTGCTAGTGCCTTTACCTCTGTGAGAGGACGTGATTTCAAGATTTTGGGTTTTTTTACCTTGCCCATACGGTGGACCTGACTTACGACTGTTCACCTGCACATTGGTTATATCGTGGTGGCTTTAGTTGCTTGAAATAGGTAGCCACATAGGTTACTTGCAGGGGTTATTATGAAGGTACCTAGGGTCAGATAAGGGTCGAATATCACACAACCTTTATGGAGGATCACCTCTCCGGGGGGATCTTACTGACTTCACTGTTAAGCCCACGAGGGCCCTTATAATTGATTCCAATACCTCTGATCTTTTGAAGGGAGTCTCAGGCCCCTCTTGGGAGAGACATACCTACTCTAGTGAGGGAGGCCCCTTTTCAGCTACTATATCATGTTTGTGTACATTTGGCCTTTTTTCTTTACTTTGGTGTGCTCTCTGATTATTAGTTCGCCTTAGGATTTTGTATTGCATTTTGAGTTTTCATTGATATGGTTAGTGGAGCCCCGCATGAGTCCCTTAGTTAGTGCTACCCTACCCATGGTATTTGATCATTCCATGGGGATGAATCCTTTTGTATTTCAGAGTGGTACGTCGAACCATGATACTCATCCAATACCTTGGTCTTCTAATCATTTTTCTCTTGGTATGCCAGACATATCTTTGCACTTTCCATCCTCTGTCTTGTCTTCTTATGTGAACCTAGTATTGGGTTTGGGAGAATGATGTCTCCTTATACTCCCTTTTTGTTTGGTCAGAGTCATATCCCTCAACCAACTCTTATGATAGGATATTGTAATTTTCCTTCCTATGGATCCAATCCTATATTCATTTTTCTAGGAGCAAGTGCTCAAATGGGCGGTCATTCTACTTATTACATCCCATCCATATATCCTTCTTTCGCTACACTGGTTCCTACGAATGTTTTTCCCATGGTGGACCTCCATTTTTCCTCTGGTGTTTCATCTAGGGGGAATCAGTTTTATAGTATGGGAAACCTCCTTCGCAAATTTCCTTTGTTTGGGGGAAACATATATCCTCACCTAATTAACCCTTATCATGTCGCTTCCTCTTCACAAGTGGCTTCCTTGGTGATGATGTCCTTACAACCCTTTATGAATCAGTTTGGAGGAGGATAATTTCCTGCTGGACATGGCCATGGTGTATACCAGAACCCTTCATGGCCTATAATTTCTCAAAAACGGTGTTTTCCGCAACATTCATCTCAAATTACACAACCAATCTCCGCTAGTCCAGTCACTGCAAGTCATACTGGAATTATATCACCAACCTCTACTAGTCATGCTGGAGATCGGTCGACAACCTCTCCAAGTCATGTTGAAGACCAACAAACAACAACTACAAGTCATGTTGGGGGCACAACTCTATTCACTTCTAGTCACATTGCACATACATTACCAACCTATTACAGTCATGTTGGGGATTCATCACCAACCTCTACTAGTCATGTTGGGAATTCATCACCAACCTCTGCAAGTCATGTTGTAGATTTTCTACTATCATCTACAAGTCATTTAGGGATCTTGTCACCAGACACTGCAATTCATGCTTGCGGAATTCATATGATTGAGAAGCCTAGGCGTATAATACATAAGCCCAAGTTCCTTTGTAGGCTTTGCAAAGGAGATCAACTTACTCTTTTGTGACCTGCTATTGTTGTGGTACAAAAAGCGTGGTCCTTTCCTTGGGTCCCTTTGGGTTCTAAGTCATCTTTGGTTTCCCAAAATTCTATTCCTTCTTTGGTTGATACAGTGGTTGGGTCGATGCAATCTTCGGCTGACACCACTCCTATTTTTGGGGGTGATGCGTCTCTTGACCTTGTTGTCTTGCATCCTATTCAACGAACGATTAAATAAGTGGTTGTGCCAATGCAATCTTCGACCGATCCCACTCTTCTCTTGGAGAGTGAAAATCCTAAGTGACATTGCCAATGCAATATTCGGTCAATCCCACTCTTCTTTTGGGGGGTGATGCGTCTTTCGACCATGTCCTTATCATTTCCAATTTTGTACCTTATGAACAAGGGAGAATTCCACTCTCTCCAAGTATGCTTCCTCCAAGTCCTAGGGAGGTTTCCTTTGAGTGGAATGATCTTGTGGAGAGTTGAATTCCTTCTTCTACACCCTTCCGGATAAGGGGCATTCTTCGATATATTGTAGAAAAGGTAACCTATGCAAGTATTTTACCTTCCTCGACTTGGAAAGCTTTGGGTTTTCCCAATCTTGTGTCAGTTATCTGTGAGTTGTTGACTTTCCACAGAAGTCTTGCACGGGAGCCCTGGCCTCCCCCATTATATGTTGCTTAGAACAACATCATCGAGTCTTGGATAAACTCTTTTCCGACTCCATCAAAAAGCTAAAATATTTCTGAGTGAACTTGTCTCTTTCACACTCATTAATTGGATTTTAAAGGACGTCTATTTAGTGTAAGTTTAACCCTTTTTCAGACCAAGTAGACTAATTTTGAAAAAGGAATACTCTAGTCACTAGTGGCTAGAAGAGTTCTCCTCGGTATTGGTTTATACTTTTTCAGGCCTATGGGACTAAATTTTTGAAAAAGGACATTTTTTGGTGTTAATTTGTAATTGCACTCCATTATCTTGCTTGTAGTATTGAGCCTATTGTAGATTCCCTCTTTTGCATTATAAGCCTATTATATCATCATTTTGCATCATTGGCCAAGCAGAGCCTTGTTTATATCCTTTGCAGCTTGACACCCTGTACCATAAGAGAAACATTCCCCCGAGTTTCCATATCCTACATGAACCTCCTTGCATTGAGCATAGGTATGTTACACTTTTGGAACAAGTTTCTTACTCGCAACACTCATTTCCTCTCTTGTATCATAACATTCATTTGTCTATGAAAAAACAAAAAAAAGACTGGTGGGAAAAGAATATTATCTCATACTAGCAGCATTCTTGTCGCCTTTGAAAAAAGAATTTTTTTTTGAGTCCTCTTGTCATCCAGATTTTTGGCTTAGCATGACCTTAGGAATCTAAGCTCATTACTTAGAGTTTACCCCTCTGACTAGTTACTCTTCCAGTCCCTATGGAGAGTTTGATTGGTGCCTCCTGCATCACAAAGTTTCATTATAAATTCTATGCGACTAGAGTCCTCCATATGTATCATGATCTTGTTCAAAGGATGTTTATAAGCATGTGTCAGCCATTTCTCAGAATTATTTACTTTTCATGTTGGCCATACCCTCAATGTGTCTCAAAATCACATGAAGTTGTAGCCCTACTGTGCAACCTAGTCCTACTTTTATTATGGGTAGGTAACCTTGAACCCAATAACCAACATCTCCTCATTGGTTGCTGACTAGGGGGTTTCCCTTATGTTTGACGACAAGAAATATATTCACACATCGGGATTCATGCAGTGTCTTGTATTCCATTTTCCTTATTGGTGGTTTCCTCACCGTTGTCAACAATTTTCATTATTGGTTGTTATTCAAAGGGTCTTTTTCATGCATTGACTGCATTTGGTGCATGAGAGAGACACATAGGGTCATTGGTTTGTGAACATTTTCTTCATCTGAGTTCCTCCAAATCATCAAGCTATTTCTTTGTACCTCATGCTGAATGATGATATATTCCTTAATGATTTCCTTTCAGCAAGTCTCCTTCCATCGACTTCATATCATCTATTCTAGAAACGAGGCCTAGAGTCTTACGAGTACCTAGAGGCTTGCAGTCATTAGTCGCAGGTTCTCTCGCCGTCAACAGTTGGGAATACATCAATGTCTCTTGATCAATGGATTCTTCAATTATTCAACCTCAACATCTTTATTCACACTTGTAAGAATGTACTTGGTGCCTTGATACCTTCTTTCATTATTGGTAGGTTGTCTCGCGTTTGTTAATGGTATACCTTAATGAACGATAATCAAACAAAGTCTGATTGTGTTCGACCTCAAATTATTTATTCACTTGATTTTGACTTTCACCTTTGGTGGATCATGTATAAGAATTTAAGACATCATTTCATAGTTGCAACTTTCCTGAGTTGTTGCTATCATTTATTGGACCAATACCTATATGACTTTAATGATCATGGGAGATCAAATTGTACTCCATTGTATATAGATATATTCATATTGATTTTTATATTGGTTTTTTTGGCACAGGGGCAGACCCAAGGTTCACTCCAAGAGTGCACCAATAAGCCCTAGCTACTAGCCCTTTCAACAGCACTTGTGAAGCAGATGCAGTCTCACCCGAAGCATCTAAAAGGGGGGTTGCAGGACATGAATGCCTACAACCAGGGGAATATCAAGTGGATCTATCAAAAAAATGATAGAAAATTCATATATCACTTATTAGCTAGGTCTATCCCATGCAGCTATAGATCTGATCTAACATAAGACTGCAAATAACAATATAACAATGACAGAGATCCAAGCATCAATCACACATATGACACAAAATATACGTGGTTCATCCTCTCTCTAGGGATACGTCCACAAAACTGTGCTTATTATTTATTAAGGTAAAGCATACAGTTCTTATCTGTGCTCTCAGCTAGCAGATATTCTTCCTTGTCTCTCTTTCTCTCCCCTTCTTGTGCACCCAGCTGCAGGACTTGACCTTCACACACAGCTGAAGATCTCACAATACAATCCTCTCCCTCCACAATAGAGCTATAACAACAATATCATACCAATACTCAATGACCCACACGAACCAGCTCCTCTTGACCTTTATTTATACATTACAATCCCTCACTGACAACCTTAGGTCGAAACCTAGGTGAAAAAACCCTAGGTCAACTTGACCCACTTTTTCCGAGCTTCACCAGCATATCTTTCCTTCTTCATCGCGCGATGCTCCAAAGCATCCAATGATGGCTTTCTCTACTTCTTGAGTTGTCCATGATCCTTCTTCCTTGCTGATCTGTCATCCCTGATCTCCTCATCCAACGACCTGATTTTCTGCACTTCGCTCCATCTTTCCTGCTCTTTTGCTCACTTTGACTCAGTGACAGTTATTGTGTCTCCCGCGAAGCTCACTTTTTACCTTTCCTTCCTTGTTCTTCGCTTCCTTCCATAACCAAAGGCCAACAAGCCCCCAACACTCACCTATGACTCATCCCGAGGCACTTCAGATCTGATCCTCTTGTTTTACATTGACTTTGGACAGTGCAGTGCAGCCCTTTCTTTCTGCTTTATGCCTCCTTTCCACCCTTGTGCAAACTGTCTTTTCTATGTCTAGTACCCAGTTTCAACTACACCTGGTATCTGGACCCTTTTCCTCATGATTTTACTGAGAGTTGCAAGGCATCTGGTTATCATAGTACAACTTCAGCTGACTCCCATTCACCAATCCTTCCTTCTAGTCTCCCTTCAATGTCTTCAGCTGCACAACTCCTCCTTTTGTAACATAGGCAATATCATATGGTCCGAGCCAATGCATTCTGAACTTCCTAGGATGTTTGATAAACTTACTTTCGTACACCAGTACTAAATCACCTTACTTGAATGTCTTCTTCTTGATGTGCCTGTCATGATAGGCCTTTTCTCGTTCCTTCTGAACTTGCTGATGGAATCCTGCAATGAATCTATCTCCTTCTAGTTCAACCAACTGTGCAAGCCTCTCGCGAACAATGCCGGTATCATCCATGTCTATAAATGCAACAAATCTTAGGCTTGGTACTAAGTATTCTATCAGGACAACAACTTCAAGACCATAAACCAACTTGAAGGGGGTATGCATTGTTAATTTCTTGCAAGTGGTTCTATAAGACCAGAGTACAAGTGGTACTCTTAAATCCAATTCATCCTTGTTCACGCTGCAAATCTTTGTCAAAGATGTCTCCAAGATCTTGTTGAATGCTTCAATCGTTCGGTTTGCTTGTGGATGGTAAGGTGTACTCTTCTGATGGTGGACTGCAAATTCTCTAGTCATGGCTTCAACTGTCTTATTGATGAAGTTTGTACCTTGATCACCCATAAGGATCTTAGGGCATCCAAACCTGGTTATTATGTCATCAAATATAAAATGTCCAGCTGTAGTTGCACTATAGTCCTTGAATTCTCTAGCTTTGGCCCATCTGGTTAAGTATTCTGTCAAAGTAATAATGTACCTTGCTCTTGTGCACTCTCCTGGTGGGTTTATATGTCCCACAGAGTCAATGGCCCACTTTTCAAATGCTTGTAGGGTCATCTGTGGTGTTAATGGAATTTCATCTCTTTGGGATGGTTTTCCAATTCTTTGGCATACATCACATGCTCTGGCATACTCTTTAGCATCTCTGTGTAACGTAGGCCACCAAAGGCCATCTCACAGAACCTTTTGCATAGTTGCTTTCCCTACGTAATGTCCTCCTGCGATGCCTTCATGATATTCTGCGAGGATCAGTGGTCGCTCTGTCTCTATAACACACCTCCTTAATATTTCATCTGGTCCCATTTTGTACAGTTGTCCAGCTATAAGTGAAAAGTATGCAGCACACACCACTAGTTGTTTCTTCTGAGGAAATATATACACACTTGGAGCCATTCCTGTTGACAGGAACTAGACTATGTCTGCGAAGTGGTCATCAATATTTCTAATGGCGAGCAACTATGCATCCGGTAATGTATCCACCAAACTAGTAGGTTCTTCGCCATGTTTCAACCTTGATAAGTGGTCTGGGCCCTTGTTCATTCTTCTTGTCTTAACTATGATCTCAAAATCATATTCTTGAAACAACAGAAGCCATATGCATATTCACCCCCACAACACTAGCTTATTGACTAGGTACTTCAGCGCGGAGTGATCAGTAAACATTTTAAAGTGTCCTCCCAACAAGTAGTGGCGGAATTTTTGCAATCCATACACCATGGCTAGTCCCTCTCTCTCTGTAGTGGTGTAATTAACTTCAACTGTTGATATCATCCTGCTGGAAAATGATAATGGATTATGATTGTCCCCTTCTCGAGGTTGTGTCAGTACTTCTCCTAATGCAATAGAATATGCATCGACATGCACATGGAATTCTTTTCTCTAATCTAGAAAAACCAGAATGGGCGCTATAACCATCTTATGTTTCAGTGTGTCAAAGCTCTACTGAAATTCATCTGTCCACTCATACTGGCAGTCCTTCTTCAGTAACTTATCCATTGGTGTTGTAATTTGGGCATATCCTTTGATAAATTTCCTGTAATATCTAGTATGGCCCAGTGTAGTGCGCAGTTTTTTGACTAAAGTAGGAGGTGGAAAATCAACTATAATTGAAATTTTAGATGGGTCAACCAACAATCCCTGCTTTCATACAATATGACCTAATAGCACTCCAAATGGTGAGAAGCATATGCATTTCTTCAGATTCAAATCAATTTGACACTGCCTGCATTTGTCCAACATTAGCCTTAGACATTCAATATGATTTTTCAACAAACCAAAAACAGTCCAGTCATCAAAGTATGCTTCTAAAACTTTATGCAAAAATTCTTTGAATGCTTCGACCACCACCCTGGAAAAGATGGCTAGGGCATTCTTCAATCCAAATGGCATTACTGTATATTGGTAGGATCCCCACTCTATGGAAAACGTAGTCTTATGATGGTCCTCCTTGGCAATGTGGATCTGATGGAATCCCAAAAAGCTGTCTGTAAAATAATATACTTCCTGGCCTCCCACGTTATGCAACAGTTAGTTTGTGAATGGTGTAGGGAAAGGGTCATGAAAACAGGCATCATTCAACTTTCTGAGGTCCACACAAATCCTGATTTCTCTTGTATTCTTGTCTTGTACCACCATAGGGATGATCCACTCTAACTCTTCGACAGGTTCAATAATCCCTGCTTCCAGCATTCTGTCGAGCTCGATCTTCACTTTTTCCTTGTATTTCGGGTTCAGTCTGTAAGTTCTTTTCTTGGCTGGCTTCGATCTGGTTTCAAAGGTATTATCATCTCACCCATAGGCCCTTTGATTCCCTTCATATAAATTAACTTGGTCAGGAACAATTATTGATATTCATGCAATAACTCTATAATATTGTCAATGGTAGCATCATCCCAATAATCTCCGACATTGGCAAGCTTCGGTGTCGCCTCTGTCCCAATATTGACTTTATTTATTTTGATCGGTTGTCCTATGAATGGCAGCTCAAATCCTGGTCCTTCCACATTTTTTTGGCCTTCTGTCTCAACGATGTTTACCTTCCTCGGATCATCATCTTCATTGGCATTAATGTTGTAACATCTTTTCAATTTCTGTAACAGCGTGGTCCATTCATCCTCTTCTTTCTCCAAAGGGAGGCCATATGCCTCCTTAAATACTTCCTATCTCACAATATGTAATGCTTGGTCTACTGAAGGAAATTCACTTTCAAAGAAAAAGGTGGTTACAAAATTTTGGATCATACCTTCCCAATCTGAAGTGACGAGGCATGGCTCCGCTTGAAGGTACCAGTTGATAGGGATCGTTTCCAGCGTGTTAATGAATCTGTGCACCCATTTTTCTCGAGGAATTTCACTCCAGGCCTCTTTGCAGCTTCGCACACGGTCCTTTGGGAAACTTCGACCTGTGTACCTCACTTCGCAACTTCCTACTTGTGCTGAGAACCACGCGGTCATCAAAGTTCGACATTATGTCCAGTCTGTGATGTTTCCTTTGTGCGTCCCCCACCATCTTGTTCATGTGGATTTCATGGCCTCATCCATTTCCAACAACCTTTATTTTGTTGGTACACTTGTCTCAAACTCTGATAAGAAGTTTTCTAAAAGGTTCAACCCATGAAATGTGGGTAAGTTACTTACTGTTGTGTTGATCCAACAAACCTCTCTGGCTAGTCTAGCACATCTTCTGGTAGCGACTTCATACATCTGGTTCTACTAGTTCTCCAGTTCTTCTTATGAGTCTGATGAACATGTGTTTTCACTTCGCCAACTCAAATTCCCATCGACTGTAGGATTGATATAATCCTGTTGTCTGGCTGTTAGTTTGTAGATGTTTTCCAATTCATACGTGTGGTCTTCTTCTCTGATAGGCTCTGTGTATCGAGGACCCTCATCTGGATCTAAAGGTGCGATGAACCTAAGGCCATCTCTTTCAAATGTCATATGCCTCTTCTTTATATCAACAACAATAGAATTGTTCAAGGCCCAATCAATTCCTAATAATGCAGGATAAGGGCAGTTGTCATCAACAATTTCAATTACTTCAAAATATGCAAAGGTTCTAACTCTGTCGATGTCCACAGGGACATGCTCCAATCGTCCAAATGGGCTAACAAATTGCTGATTAACCATTCTACGCCTGATAGGGGAATAGATCAACTTCAGTTTTCCCATCAATGCCCAGGTTTTCTTCGCCATGACATTGACCTCTGACCCTAAGTCGAGGACCACATAGTCTATATCATATTCTCCTATTTGAGCATTTAGGTGTAATTCTTTATTTGTCCTTCTCCTTTTCCTAATTTGGTGCACTGCCCTATTCAGTAGGGAGTCTATCTTTCCTAGCTCATACTGCTTGATTAAATCTTGTAATTCTTGTACAACGCTTTTATCTTGAATCAAATTAACACAAGTCCACAAAAATTCCATGAGTTTTCTTACCTCTTTTCCTTCTGTTGGTGACGCAGGTTGATCAAATGCCTGAGGCATGCCATATTCTTTGATTTCTAGTTGTTTCTTTGATGAATAGCCTTGATCTCATTTGAACTCTTTTCTTTTCTCCTCAAATATTTGTCTTTCTTTCGTAGCATCGAATGGTGGGGTCTTCTCTGTAGCTTTCCTGACTCTGTGGTCATTTGCAGTCTTTCCTTGGGCTGCTCTGTCTTCTCCTGTAGCAGCGCCTCTTCGAGTGATAACAATGAATCTAGGGTCTTCTCTACGAGGTTCAACATATATTAGTTGCACTTGCAGGTTTTGTTGATGTCTTCTTCTTTCCTGAAGCTTATCTAGTAGCAAATGAAAGTCCTCGATGACATGCTCGAAGGAATTGCAATAACTGCAGGTTGGGCAAGGGTTCTGGAAGTCCCTTGCTAAATGTCCTGGTTGCATGCAGTTATAGCAGATAATTTGTCCTCGACCTCAACCCATAGCTCCTCCTCCTCCTCGTCCTCTACATCCATCGCGAGGATTGAACCTTCCTCTTCCTGGATAATTATACTATGCATTGTTTCCTTCTTGGTGTACTTCACCTTGGATCTTGTATATGTATCTTGATCTTTTGTGCATCAGGTCAAAATCCCTACAATCTCTATCATTGTGCCCTATGGACTTATAGAATGTGCAGTACAAGTTTGTGGGTGTCTGAACATACTTCTGCATATAATAGCACTCACCAGGGCGATGTTGGTTTCTGTATACTTTGCACCAGGGCAGGTTAACTTGCTTCAAGGGGCTCAACGCTCCTGAGGCCAAATATTCATGAAACAGGGGACATTGATATTTATCATGACCTTTGGATATGCATCTTACACACACGATATATTCTCTTTTGTCCTTCCCCTTGTCCTTCTTCATATCCTCAACCTACAGAGACAAACTAGTCAGCTAGCTCAAGATCTGGCTCATGCCTGAGCTAGATTCTCCCATAGGTGTTGATTCAAGCTTCATGGCGATCTCCAAAGATTCTTCTTGCGATGCAATCTTCTCCTGCATCAAGGGAACTCTAATTTGTGGTAAAAGAGCAACGATGAACCATTCTTTGTTTTTCTCATCTGGGATCTTAAAAGTCAATCGGTCTGTTAGGGTCTTGAATCTTTGATCGAACTCCCAAACAGGTTCGACCACCTTCTGTTTGATCTCCTTCAGCTCAGTAATACACTGTGACTCCGACTTAGGTTTTTTAAAATCTGCAACCAACGCATTCTTGATCTCATTTAGTGGCTTAGGCTGCACAAGTCCTTGGACAATCTTCATGTACCAACTCAGCGCACGATCCCTCAATGTAGTGCTAAACTGGTTTCTTTTAACAACTTCATCGGTAATATTTTTAATGTTCCATATGGCCTCGCACAAGAACCATTGTTGATCGAGATCTTCAGATCCATCTCCTTTAAAGATAGGGAGCCTCATCTCATTTGCCATAGAGTTGCCTAGGTTTCCTATATGAGTAGATGTTGACCTACTAGTAATAGTAGTCTGCAGACTCTGGTGATTTGGAATATTCTGATTACTTAGCGTTTCTGAAATAACAGAAGGAATGATATTACTTACTTCACTAGTATGCGCAGTTCCTAATGTTTCTGGCTCATTCTGGAAAATTTCTTCAGCTTCCTCTTCCTCTTCTCTGGTGGGTTCTGTATGTTCTTCGTCTGTCAAATCTGCCTCTTCTCCACTGTAGAAACCCTCATCTCCGTAGTTTTTCTTGAACAGGTTCTCAAGGTGAACCCCTCAAAATACTTTCCCACTGCACGTATGTCCAGCTTCTATGTCACTGTCATTGTCTGAATTCTTGAACATTAGCCTTTTCGGATCCAACCAATATATTGTATCTTCAAGACGTTCTTTTCATGCAAAAACATCTTGATTCTTAGCTTCCGAAATTGTAAAAATTTTCCTCTAGGTCCTTTGAGGAAGTATCTCTCGGCCTAGCTATATGATTTTTTTCTGTCAACAACAAATTCGATGATATACCCTCCAATGGTACTATTGAACCAGTGATCCATAGCCCTTGATATAACGTTGTCGACTCTCTTAACCTTCTTAATCAACTCCGACGTCCAGACCATAGGAGGTCTAGATCTAATCTCGAACTGGGTATCGGCTAACCTAGATAACCACTCGTATATCTCTTGATGGATTCCTCCAAATAAGATATCGTGAATATCGGTGAATATGTGTCTCTGCAGCCAACCTTCAGTACTTAGCTTAGGGTTCTTGTTGTGGGATTCAATGAAGTCCCTCTCTTGATCCTCTATCCACTTCTGAATCTTTGTCTTCGATGGGAACCACCTTGACATTCCCTTACATAGATTCATGTCCCAACAACGGAACCATTTGTTGGCACAGGGGCAGACCCGAGGTTCACTCCAAGAGTGCACCAATAAGCCCTATCTACTGGCCCTTTCAGCAGCACCTGTGAAGCAGATGCAGTCTCACCCGAAGCAGCTAAGAGGGGCATTGCAGGATAGGAATTTCTACAACCAGGGGAATATCAGGTGGATCTATCACAACAACAATACAACATTCATATATCACTTATTAGCTAGGTCTATCCTGCGCAGCTGTAGATATGATCTAAAATAAGACTGCAAATAACAATATAACAATGGCAGAGATCCAGGCATCAATCACACATACGACACAAAATACATGTGGTTCACCCTCTCTCTAGGGCTACGTCCATAGAACTGTGCTTATGATTTATTAAGGTAAAGCATACAGTTCATATATGCACTCTTAGATAACATATCTTCTTCCTTGTCTCTCTTTCTCTCCCCTTCCTGCGCACACAGCTGAAGATCTCACAATACAATCCTCTCCCTCCACAATAGAGCTATAACAACAATATCATACCAATAATCAATGACCCACACGACCCAGGTCCTCTTGACCTTTATTTATACATTACAATCCCTCACCGACAACCTTAGGTCGAAACCTAGGTGCCAAAACCCTAGATACCAAAACCCTAGGTCAACTTGACCCACTTTTCCGGGCTTCACCAGCCTGTCTTTCCTTCTTCATCGCGTGGTGCTCCAAAGAATCCAATGATGGATTTCTCTTCTTGTTGAGTTCTCCACGATTCTTCTTCCTTGTTGATCTATCATCCCTGATCTCCTCGTCCAACGGCTTGCTTTTTCGCACTTCTCTCCATCTTTCCTACTCTTTTGCTCAGTTCGACTCAGTGACAGTTATTATGTCTCCCGCGAAGCTCACTTTTTACCTTTCCTTCCTTGTTCTTCGCTTCCTTCCATAACCAAGGGACAACAAGTTTTCACTGGGCCTTGTTCGTGACTATGATATCCTATGGCATGTATCTACCTTTGTATTGCCTATTCATGGCCATGAAAAACTATTTGGTATATTTCCACATGGATCTGTAGTGTAATTCAAATTGGCGTCCATGTGCACAAAGTCATTATGGATTGTAATATTCTTATGAGCAACTAGTTCGTCCATTTAGGTCTCCATTACTCCCCTTCTGGGAATTATAATGTATTTCAGCCATCACAGATACTCCTCTGACCTCACACATTAGGGGGCATATGTTATAGCAATATTTTCCTCAACCCGTGAAACTTTCTTAGAAGGCATTTTCCATTTCCCTATGCAGACTTGAAGTCCCTTTTTGCAGTTCCTAGAGATAAAAATAATATGTTTCCACATATACATGCCCTAAAAACTATACAACATGCGCATAGCAGGTTGCACCATTACATCCCGCGTACATCAGGTTTTATGCCCAAAATTAAAAAATGGTGTCGGGTTTCCATGTCATGTCACGAGATCCATGATACCTGACCTTCCATATACTGGAAACACTCTAAATCGACTCGTCAGTTCCATTTGAAGGCTATAAATGGGCCATATCCAAACTATGGAGAAGGAGAAGAATTCAACTTTTGAGAGAAAAGTTACTTTGGAGAAATTATTCACTTCATATTGAGTCTACATCCCTTTGTCCTTTTAAGTTTGAACACATTGTTCAACCCCCAAGATCTTCCCTCTGTGATGGAGAACCCCATTGTCTCTCTTATATGAGTTTGCCTTTTATGGAGGATTGAAGTGGTGGAGGCCTAGTTGGAAGGGACCTAGTTTCTCAGTTTTGAGACGTGATGACACAGAACTTTGTCATTCATACACTTTTGTTGATCATATTTTAATAGAAATACTATTTTCTCGTCCAATTAATGTCTTGAAAATATTTGAATTGTTATTCCATCGGAACATTTGTTATGAATATTGATGTATTATATTATTATATGTGCTAACTTTATATATTATCACCATATGCTTATGTATGTTAGTTGTTCAGGACAAGTTGCAAGTGTATAGCTTTGAGTCGAGTGCTCAACGATGGTCTTCTTCAAACATCTAGATGAGGTAGGCTCTTTATCTTGTCTTGTTAGCATGTTTATTTATATATCATACTTGAGATTGGAGTTGATTTATGCGGTCATTATGTCTGTTGTAGTTTACCCCATGACATAGAGTGATTTGAGATTTTAGTAATTTTTCAACTTCCTTTCTGATAATATCTTCAAGGGCATGGTTTACAGTCCTTTGTCTCTGACTTAGTAGTTTCGCTCCTTCCTTGATAGGAATGGAATGTTGTATGACATTGGGATCAAAACTACTAATATCCTCATACGACCAAGAAAATACATCCTTGAATTCGTGGAATAATTCCATGGATTTTACTTTTTCTTATTGTGAACACCGGGCTCCTATTTTAAGAATCTTGGGATCATCTGAGGTTCCAATGTTCACGGAGACAATGTCTCCAACTTTTCTTTTTGACTCCTCTTCTAAAGAATCTTATTTTTTTCCAACATCACTCATTGAAAATGAACTCTCAAGAGGATTCAAGCCCTTCAAAAACTTATCATCTTCAATAGAAATCACTTCCTTAGGATTAAGAGGTTCATTCTATAAGAAAGCACATATACTCTCATCATTTTGGAAAACCTGCCATGAATCAACATTGTCAGGTATATGTGGATGATATAGATACATAAAAGTGCAATCAGGCCATGTGGTAACAACTGTCGAGTAGTAGAAGCAACAAAAATTGTGAGCTTGTCATCTATTGTTTTGAGCTCCTTTTTTATATGAGTGATGTTAAATTATAAAATATTCGAGATCAAGGCCTAAACGACCTCAATGTACCTTTTTATCAACTTGTTGTGTTGGCCCTTGACCAAGTTTTTGAGAAATTGGTTCACATTTAACCGATTTTGGGACTTCGATAGGCTGGTCAAAGACAAAGCGCCACGCGAAGCGGAGATCGCGAAATCTCGCCCCCTTTTTATGTGCTTTTTGGGTTTAGGGTTTATGTAATGGGTATGGGATGTCGACCTGTGGGTTTACCCATGTTTAGGACCTTTTTTAATGTATAAATAGAAAGGTAGGCAATGTAAGTAGGGAGATCTAGTAGAATCGGCTTAGTGCAGAGCTAGAAGCTTTGTGCATACTATGTGTTAAGAACTTGTAGAGCTAAGTGCAAGTGATTGTAAGAAGCTTGTGTGCATATTATAAGAAGGCTTTGTGCTTACACCTTGCTCAGGGAAGGAGGATCTGGTGAGGTGCGCGCAGATCTCCTGTCTTATGTAGAGTGGGTCCATGTGGCTCTGTGCTTGTAGAAGATTGAAAGAAGACAATAAAGAAGAGAAGAGTTGGTGGACGTAGCCCCACACTAGGGTGAACCACGTATATCCTGTGTTGTGGTTTCTTTGTGCATTATAGTTTTTATTTTATTGATGTGATGTATTCTTAGTGCAATGATATATGTTAAATGCATCTGATATAATAGCTTAGTTCTTAGTAATGTGAATGAATGCTAGATCTGATCTATTTATATGTGTTAAGTGTTGGATGTATTAGATCTTGTTGAATACTGCGCTCCTCTGTAACTAGGATTTCAATCTGTGATGTGAATAAATATCAAAGACTAATTAATGTGAACTACTAAGTGCTCTGTTGAGGTATTTTAATCATAGATCTGTGTCCCAACTAGGTTGCAGACATCTGAGTCTTGCAACCACCCCTGCCTCTACCTCGGGTGAGACTTCATATGCTTCACAGGTGTTGCCAAAAGGACTAGTAGTTAGGGTTTTGTTGGTGCGTTGTTGAAGCGTTTAACCCTAGGTCTTCCCCTGTGCCAACAAATGGTTCTGTTGCCAGAACCTAAAACTGTGATTGTTGGGAACTGAAGAAAAGAAAGCTCTATGCATAGATTTGTTACTTTAGTGCACAGTATTCTACTTGACTTGTGAAGCTTTGTGCTAAGAAGAGAAGTATGATCTGAAGAAAAGAGGTAAGATCTTGAAGCTTTGTGCTCTGATAAAGGTAAGATAAGTGAATTTTTTTATTTCAAAAGAATGGATCTAGGTATGTTTAATAGATTTGGACCTAGTCTAAAAACTAGGGTGCAGCTAGAAGAAACAAGATTGGACATGAATAGATCTGATAAGAATAGTTAAAGATATGTTATTCCTATGCATAGAAAGAATGTTTGTACTAACAAGATGATGCAGTATCCTAGAAAGATTTTTTTGCAAGTTAGTTATTGTGATCCCAATGCGCAGTACAAGAAAGATTGGGGATCGTTCAAGAGAAAGAGAGGGTCAACTCTTTGTTATAGTTGCAGAAGATTGAGACATGTTGCTAAGGAATGCCATGGTAGAGGTCTTATTTCACTTTATTGTAAGGCTACTACACATGAAGTTTTGGACTGCCCTAAAATGATTGCCAAAGTTGAAAAGATGAATATGAGACAAGAAAACCCTGAGGAAGGCCAAGATACTAAGAACCCAAAAAATTCAGAGGCTATATTATTGAAGATGAAGGAAACCCTGAATGATCATAGAGATATCAACTTATCAGAGATATTAAAAGAGAAGGAGTGCATAGAAACAAGAATAGGAGACTTCAACATAGACTATGTTCTGGATGAGGAAACATAAAGAACTTGGGAAATTTTGGGAAAGCCTGCTATGGTTCCTTCAATGGGAGGAATAGGATTATTTAGAGGAAAGATAATAACCCTATGTGGAAGACTTACCCAGATACCTACTAGTGCTCATGGCATTTCGACAAAAGAAGAATTTGAGATCATTAAGTTTGTTGAGAACAACGCCCCATTTGCTATTTTTCTAGGAAAAACCTGGATTGAAAAAGATCAGATACGAAGGAAACAAGAAGAGGAAGCTCTAGAATAGACAAAGAAATAACTAAGAGATTTCATGGCTAGGAGAATAGAGAACTTACTGGAAGAACAAAAGGACCAATCGAAGCTACTAAGGACCAGAGATCTGGACGTCGAAGTTGAAAGAACACGGGAATACTTGAAACACATGTATGTACAAGGGGGTAGAGCACCTACCCCAGGAAAAGAAGAAGTATTACTCTTGAACCCTTTGAAAGAACCTCCACAGTGCGAATTTACCATGCCAAGAGGAGATAAGAATGATAATGGAAAGAGGAAACCAGTGACTCAGATTACAGGAAAGAAAGCCAGAAAGCTCAGTAAGAAGAAAGAAAAGTTAGAGAAATTATGGGAAGTTCTATAGTGGAATTCGCAGAAGGAAGGTTTGTAGAAATGGAACTTCGTCAGGATATCAGAACATCGTAAATTGACACTTCGCCATGGCAAAGAAATATGACCATTGGAGGCGTATCGACCGTTAGAATGATGCTCTAGAATGGCTGGAAATGCAGTTATTGCCTGAACGTTCACCACTGGACCGTTGGGACCACACCATAACAGATGGAATTGAATTGATTGAGGTGTTCCTTCCCGTTGGAAGAGTCCATTACAATGATGTCTATTTATCCCATCAAGCATTGCATCATGAACACTTTTTCCAATTGTGATTATTCGAGTTGATTATTACCGTGTCGTGATTATTGAGACCTCACCACCTATTCTATTACAGTAAGTGTTTGTTCACCGACTTGAGATATCAGATATCGAGTGTGAATGTCGGACAAAATTAGCGTAGTAGAAATTTTTTTCGAAGAGATCCTAATAGACCTGATGAACGAGAAGGTGATGTCTGCAGGCATCCAAGCCTCGTCGACGAGAGGAGTCCAAGCATCCCCGTCGACTGCTCGTGGATGTGGACCATCCCGAGCTACGACAAAGAAACGAATGAAGCATCGTGATGACTTAAATAATGAGAAGCTCATCCCATCTATCTTTCTTGACTACATCCTACCTTTGGCTGGCATGGTGAGTCGTGACAATCTCCCTAGGGACTTCGACTACACATTCATCACTGCATACCTTCTGAAGGAGATACGTGTTGTAAGACCTCAGTTGGAGAGGATTCCGACGTTGAATATTAGGGACTACAACTTAGGAGACCACAAGAACCATGGCATGCTCACACCATACAAGTATTTGACCAAGACAAAGGGGAAGAAGTTGAAGATCATCCCCCAGCCGTGGACCATGGACATCACGAGGTCCACTATCTTAAACATGATGAAGATACCACACTTTAGAATACATCAAGAGGTTAATGCGTGCATTACGATCTTGTTGTCGTGCTTCCATGGTGGTTAACTATGGCTGGACAGATGCATCACTGTCAATCTGATGTTGATCCATAGGATCATCAGATTAAGCATGCAAGGACCAAACCCACAAGACGTTTATCCAAGGAAGGCTACAGATCACACCCTGGCGCAGACAATCAAGGAAACCTATGGAAATGTGGAAAATGGGAGGCAGGGATACAAGGTAGCCTCCATCCAGAATGGCATAGTGTGCCTAGCCTGCCAGTTGATTGCTTGTAAGTTAGTAACGAAGAACAAACCCACGCAGGTCATGGGGTTTGTTGTTGACCTCATAGGAAAATGCGTGGAAGGGCTACAAATGAACTGGGTGAGATACCTTGTTAACCAGTTAGAGAAAGACTTCCATGAATCTTAGGATCATGGCTACAAGTTCCACTTCAGTTGGGTGCTCATCCTCATTGTCTTCATTGCTTGGGAGATGCTGGAAGGTGCAACCTTCCCTGAGATTGAGCCATCAGAACCCTTAGCTGCGAAGTTCACCATGCTCTGGTATTCGAGTAACATGGTTAAACAATGGCAATCAAACGCAGTGTTCCACACCTATTACCTACAGTTGAAGATGGATATTGAGTCTTCCCCTCACATGACACTAATAACCTGCACAGGTTCAGACCATTTTTGAAGTTTTGCACAGATAGAAATTTTATTTATATCACTGCGCGAGGAGATGAACATAGAGAAGAGCTCCAATATTACTACAAGATCACTGAGGAGGACATGGAATAATTAAATAAGGAGTGGCCCCCAGAGCTCCTTGTACCATTTGACCAGGCAGAACTATCTGACCCCAACCTAATTGAAATTCCTCTGGTCACTCGCGAAGAGTATGATGCACCCAGTAGTAGCAGAAGGAAGAAAAAGGAATAGGTACAGAAGTTGAACAATGCATCAGAAGAGACTGCCTCAGACTCACCTAGAGGGGGAAGTGATGATGAAGTAGACAAAGAAGAAGACAAGTAGAAACAAGGCGAAGTAACACTGCCTAGGGACCCTATTGACGAAGCTGAGACCTCCAAGAAAAGAAAGGTTTCCCCCACGAAACCTACATCACAGAAGAAGTCCAAAGCTACTAAACCATAGATGTTGACTATGCTCACGATGGATGACATAGATTTCATCATTGTCATTGTCTCAGATACCTTAAAAGATATCTTACATCGCAATGAAGCCAAACAAGAGACCATGTATGAAAGAATTGAAGCAGAGATGAAAGGGGTACAAAAAGCCCTCCACTCCAGCAACGCAATGTCTACTGCGCCCCCTTCATGAGAAGGAGTAGAGTTGGGAGATGAACCTGCCCAGCTCCATCAAATAACATATGTGACCGAAGCTCACCTTCATCGTGTTCAGGAAGAAAAAGAGTAGGCCACAGAGGCCTTAAAGCAAGCAAAAGAGGAAGCCAGAGAACAACGTCAGGTTGCACAATAGGAAAAAGACAACATCCAAGCCAAGTTTGTACAGGATAGAGTGAAAATATAGAAGGAGAAGGAATAGCTTCTCATAGAGCATATTGGAGTTAAAGAAGCAGTCATTAGAGAACTTCGCTATGTGACGAGCTTAGAACAGATGGAAGAAGACCCAGTAGAAAGACAAGTAGGGAAGCTTCTCGAAGTCATTCAATAGCTCCAACAGAGGATAGACAAAATGGAGTTACAAGCAGTGCCAAGCACTCCATAGGAAGTGGGAGACCAGAGAGAAGAAACTACCCGAAGCATAGTCTAGAGAATCAAGGCATTGGCCTTAGAATGTAAGAAAATCAACAGTCTAAGTGCGTAGACTTACGAGCGCCTTGCAGTGGAACCTGAACTAAGGACACTAGAGTCACAGCTCTAGAAGGAAAAGAAACAAGAAACAATAGTGCAAGCGCAGTTGAAGCTATTGTCACCAGTTAAGAGAATGAAAAGAGACTAGGAAAAACACATGGTTTAGAAACAGTCCCATGCCATTCAGATCAAGGTCGTGGAAGTGACCCAAATACTCCAGTCAGTGCAGGATGAAGCTTGCACACTTTTTGAGGAGACTGAAGGACAAGGTGCACAACTAGAACAAGTGGTCACCATGGTGGAACAATGCTTGGAAGGACCTATGACGGATAAGGTTATTCAATATTTCATCGAGCAGGAGGCTTTGGCGAAGCAACAGGTCAAAGTAGCTCGAGCCAATATCAAGACATTTGAGGCAGAGTTACCCAGATCAAAGTGACTCAGGATGAGTCGCAGATGACTGTTGGGGGCTTGTTGGCCCTTGACCATGTTTTGGAGAACTTGGGTCACATTTAACCGATTTTGGGACTTCGACAGGTTGGTCAAAGACAGAGCTCTAGATGAAGTGGAGATTGCGGGATCTCGCCCCCTTTTCACGAGATTTTTGGGTTTAGGGTTTATGTAACAGGTATGGGATGTCGACCCATGGGTTTACCCATGTTTAGGCCCTTTTGTAATGTATAAATAGAAAGCTAGGTGATGTAAGTAGGGAGATCTAGTAGAATCAACTTAGTGCAAAGCTAGAGGCTTTGTGCATACTGTGTGTTAAGAACTTGCAGAGCTAAGTCCAAGTGATTGTAAGAAGCTTGTGTGCATATCATAAGAAGGCTTTGTGCTTAAACCTAGCTCAGGGAAGGAGGATATGGCGAGGTGCGTGCAGATATCCTATCCTATGCGGAGTGGGTTCTTGTGGCTCTGTTCTTTTAGAAGATTGAAAGAAGACAATAAACAAGATAAGAGTTGGTGGACGTAGCCCCACACTGGGGTAAATCATGTATATCCTATGCTATGGTTTCTTTGTGCATTATAGTTGTTATGTTATTGATACGATGTATGCTTAGTGAAATGATATATGTTAAATGCATCTGATATAATAGATTAGTGCTTAGTAATGTGAATGAATGTTATATCTGATCTATTTCTATGTGTTAAGTGTTGGATGTATTAGATCTTGTTGAATATTGCACTGCTCTGTAACTAGGATTTCAATCTACGATGTGAATAAAGATCAAAGACTAATGAATGTGAACTGCTAAGTGCTCTTTTGAGGTATTGTAATCATAGATCTATGTCTCACATAGGTTGCAGACATCTCAGTCCTACAACCACCCCTGCCTCTACCTCGGGTGAGACTTCATCTACTTCGCAGGTGTTGCCAAAAGGGCCGATATTTAGGGTTTTGTTGGTGCATTGTTGAAGCGTTGAACCTTGGGTCTGCCCCTGTGCCAACATGTTGTTAGGATTATAATTTTTTCTAACAAGATTAACAAGAAGCTCAAAATCACCAAATATGGTAAGATGACCACAACCCATATTATAATCATTTTCGATACCTAAGAGAAAGGCTTCAAACTTAACAACATTATTGGTGCAAGCGAATTCTAACATGAAGGAGAAGTTGTGATTTTTTCCTACAAGTGAGTAAAAGATAATACCAGCTCCATGTTGGCAAATTTAGTGAACAGAATGCAGTGAATGCTTGTCATTGATGACAACAGTGAAGAGGATGGCAGAATAAGAAATAAGTCACAGTCTAAGGATGTCAATCGACGAAGAATGACAAAGGGAAGATCTAGTCAAAATAGAGTTCGAGGTTGAGGTCAATCGACCAAAAGACCTGTTGGATCCCATTCAAATTTCTAGAAAGGTCGACAGCCGTCAGATCTGCAGAAACTGCGCAGAGGTTAAGCACAGGGGATAAGTTCTACTATGCAGAGGAGAAATCCCGAACATGTCATCGGGATATTGGAGAGAGAATCTGATCCGTAGGATCTGAGAAGAAAACCCGACAGCCATAGGATCTGTAAGAGTCGTGCAGGGGTTAAGTCCTACTGTGCAGTGATCTCCATAGGGAAACGCATCAGACATCTGGAGGAGAGTTGGAGGTCAGCTCATCGGGAAATCGGAGTTTCTGTGGACATGGAACTCTTGTATATTGGACTTGCGATCCGCGATTTCCCGATAGGAGGTTTGAACCGTCCATTTGTGAGAACACGTGGCAGGAGATCCG
>SNQJ01S0142086.1:24202-42515 GCA_010110895.2 Picea sitchensis
AGAAAAAATTTCCTTGTAAAAGTATATTGTAATTTCATTGTAAATCTGGACCGTTCATTATAAGGTCGCAGATCTAATGGTAGAGATTATGTTAGGATTTTGTTTTTTCCCTAGAAGGAAACCCTCTTTTATTAGGGAAATGTATTGCGACTATGGATGATAGTGAATATTGTATTCTGAGAGAGGAGACTGTGAGAAAAATAAGAGGAAGTTACAACAGGTTTTGTTGTAGGTTGTATCCCTTCATTTGCTGGATAATAATAAAGGAAGGACCTGGCAGTTTCTCTGGTGGACGTAGCCCACACTGGGTGAACCACGTAAATCTGTGTCTCTCTTGTATTGTGTGTCATCTGTGTTTTGTTTCTACATTTGTTTTATTTTATTGCTCCGTGGTCCTGTTTTTCTAACAATATTGACAAATGGATGTTAAGGGTGGTACGTATATATGGATGCACACAAAGAAATAAAGTTTCATCTTTGATCTCATCAATCATGGATTGTTGTTGATTATTATAGGAGAGCATGCTTCTCGCATTTTTGTTTCTACAAGAGAGGCCTAGCTCTTCCATAATAATGTTTGACACAACACTTGGGCCTGAGCCACCATCAATGAGGAAACAATGGGA
Source organism: Picea sitchensis (assembly GCA_010110895.2). Taxonomy (NCBI): domain Eukaryota; kingdom Viridiplantae; phylum Streptophyta; class Pinopsida; order Pinales; family Pinaceae; genus Picea; species Picea sitchensis. The sequence goes on from SNQJ01S0142086.1 coordinate 24,829, forward strand.
TATTTTATCCAAAATATTTACAAAAATGTAGAAAGGGGGGTAATTTACAGATCTCCTAAAGTTATTTACACCTATCCTATTTACATAATATTCTTCTTCATTGTAATCTTCCGTCAGATTGGATATGTTGGAAGTTTTACCTTCCATAAAATCTCTAAGGTGTTGTTGTTGTTTTGGAATTGTCACCATATCTAAAAGAGTAGAATCAACTTTTATGTTAGCCAACTGATTTAAAATGTTATATTTTGAAGAAGGGGTAGTGACTTGATGACTGGTAGAATTGTGAGCAGCTTGTGAGCCTGCATTTTGAGAGGATGTGCTAGGGGAAAATGTAGTCTTGGAAGAATCAAATTTTCCCTTATTGGCATACGACTTATTTTTGGTATTATCTACCATAACATCATCCCGCGGGGCCCAATTTAAGAAAATAGTGGTAGTATCTAGTTTTTTTCCAAAGATTCGATCCCTCGCATTTTTCTTGACTTCACAAGTGCTTTCATTGTGATGATCCTCACAAAATTTACACCATGCTCTAGGAAATATGGCCTTTGGTTGAAAATTATTGCTCACAAAATTTTTAGTAGCAACCCGGGTGGAAGCCTCGACAGTGGAAGTAGAAGTAATTCCCTTCCTTTCAAAATAAATCATGCGATTACTAATGTATTGCATTCACTGCAAAATGGTAGACATATTTGTTTGCTTGGCATAGTCTTCCTTAGGAAGACCATTTCTTTATATCTACTCTTCGTACTCCAAACAAGTCTGAAGGGAAGATCCAATATTTTGTATGGATTTCTCTTCCAATCTGAGATGATAAGAAGAGAGTAAGGAGTTATAGTAATGCATGAATGCAACTTGGTTTTGAGGTATGATCAGTTTATGGATTTAATTATACAACTTGGTGAAGAAAATATTGAAATCCTTAATAGTTTCACCTTTGTTATAGGTAATGTTGTTATATTCCTTCAACCAATCAACTAGACTCTTGAGTTTTCCAAAAGTGGACTTGAACCAGTAGACCAACTTATCCCAGATGGATAAGATTTTTGGAGGCAAGTCAAAGAAATCAACTGCATCTTTTCCTTCTAAAGAACTGATAAATAGATGCATGCAAGTGTCGTTTTCATTCGCACCAATGTTATGACAAGCATTCGAGAAAGAAATCAAATTCTCATCCATAGAGATAGTACCAATTCCTGAGAACTTGGGAAAATGATCTTTGAATTTTGGCAAAGGATTGGTTGTTGGTGCAAGATTTAATGGAGAAGAAACATGTCATGGAGTAGTAGTAGCATCTTCCTCAAATTGAAATAAGCCATATTTTATAATGACCTTGGTTGGGTTTGTGATAGATTGTATAGGAATAGGATGGTTATAGATACTCTTGATTGAAGTCAAGGAAAAAGGTTTAGAGGAGGATGACTTGCTAAAGCCACCTCCAACGCCACTAATACTTGTTCCACTACTAGTACCAGACATTTTGAAGACGTAAGGAGGTGGAGAGGATGAGGAACTAGCCGAATCGGATAAGGACCGACATAGATTAGGTTGTTTTCCTTGTAGAACAACTTTTCTTCTTCCTACTTCTGGAAAGATAGGAAAGTCGGGACATTGACCTCGTATTATTCAAAGTATACGAGAGGAAGAGGACATGAGATGTGATAATGTTATATTTCATCGAGGGATGGTCTCCTTTATTCATTCAAATCTTGTTGGAGACATGCTTCAAAAACAATAACATCCCAATATCGATGTAACTCATCCCTACTACTAGAATGTCTGAGTATTTATTGGAATAAGGTGAATGAGACGTTGTTCGAGTTGAAAGGGTCTTCAAGAATTTTAGGTTGATCAAGGGTAGTCATGGTCATGATAGACAATTAATGAAGAGGATGGTTTCTAATCATCCTATGGCGGGCATCCCATTGTTCCCTAATTCGAGTTTATTTAGAGACCACTTCCCAAGAACGATTCAATTCAACACGATTATTGGCAATATCAAGAATGAGATTGTACAAGGTCAGGGTAATGTTGGTTTGATCCTCTATACCATCACCTAAGTTTAGTTTTCTTTTAACGAGAACATTCATGAGTCAAAAGAAGAGTCTAAATAGAAACATACAATCTATAAATAGACTGAAAACAGAGATTAAAGAAGTTAATATAAACAATAAATTTACAAGTGTATCAAAAATACAAACCAGCGAAATGAAAATGGAGTCTTTCATCCCCAACATGGTCGCCAAAAAATATGTTGAGTAAAATATATGGAAGTTCTCTTCACAACATTTTTCAAATATTTCCTGGCTCAAACAAGATAGACAGGATTATTACCCTAGTTTAAAGCCTTATTACAGATTCAATTAACCTCTAAGTTATACATATTAGAGACCAATTGTTGATTTTGTATTCTTTATCAAAGTGAAATAAAAAAAATTATGATCTTATATAACAATTTTTAAACATGAAGAAAAATAATATAAATATGATATAATCAAGAAAGACCAAGATGAGTCGCAAAACCATCCAATATTTTATTCATTCATTCTGAAATCAACCAATACACTTTTTATACTTCAAAATTATGGACCATGAGAAAGTATTGCAGCCTAAAGTAACACAAACATAGACCATTGATGCCTTCAAATCAGACCAATACTAATAAGACTATTGCCACAATTTTCTTCTGGTATGACTCTACACAAGAATTCTAATCGGTATTGAAAACTAATCCAAAAACCGAGAGAAATATACAGACTATCAAATAGATAATCAACCTAGAAGCATATCATAAATCAATGCCTCTTGGTCCTACTTATCATCACCGTCGACAAACCTTTCTATCACAGAAGTCTCTTATCTTTAGAAATCAGAAAATGAATGAAGTAGTAATGAAATCTCACTTCGTAGTAAGAGAAAAACTTATCAGAGAAATGTGTTCTTTCCCCACTTTGTTCAACTTGCTCCATTTAATACCTCTAAGGTAGTTGAATCACTCAACCACTTTTAGTTAACTCATTAACTAACAATTGGTTAGTTAATACGAGAGCTATCAAGAAAACTAATAAATAATACTGATAATAATAATAACATGATAAGGGTGCTAAATAAAACTAAAGAGTGGGGACCCCCTAATTGACTTTAATGAATTAATAATCCATTTCATCCTTGTATCTTCCACCTTAAATGTATGACACATCACTTGCCACATCATATAATCCATGTCATTTTCATGCATAGGATGGAATGTCTATAAGAATCCCCTTGTCGCTCCATGTGATAATGGTTAAATTTATCAAAATTTAACCATTATATAAATATGTCCAAAACATGTAGCATAGAAAACATAAGTTTGTCTAATATAAAACTATCAAAAGTATGATATGTCCCAAATAACATGCTATCCAAAATAAAGTGCAAATAAGTCTATACACAGATGCTGAAATAAACCAACAAAATCATTACTTCATTTATGATCATTTCCCTACTTGTGTGAGGTCGCTGAATGTGATGACTCCTATGATGACTTTGGCTCTGCTGCTACTACTTTCTCTTTCTCTGGGTTGTCCTCAAGCTCTGTAATTCTTTCCTTGGCATGATGGGAATGTGAAGCTTGGGATATAGCTTGTAGGTTTGGATGCAGAAGAGGTGGTGGTGGCAATGGAACAATAGGCCAAGCATGGAAAGGAGGCTTCTAAATATGATCAATGTTCAACCAACCTTGTGATTGTCTAGAAGGAGGGTGTGCAACATCTTGTTATCCATCTCGTTCTGGCCTAAATAAAGGAGCAGAATTATGATTTGAGACTAGAATGCCAATGGGACGAGGGTTCTTAGGGATAGGTGGAGGTCTATAATCTTGTTGGCCAAACAAGTTGAGGAAGATCATATGCAACAACTGATTAAACTCTTTTGAATATACATCGAAATGTATAGAGAATCTAAGCCTTTTATTACCCCTTTTCCAAGGGGCTAGCCCTCTGCCTCTATTATTTCCCTTTCTATTGTGACTGCCTCTGCTGGAAAATATAATACTGATGCATATACACATATCAAAACTAAATCATGACTAATCAATCATATAAAACTTTGCATAAAAATAATTTAGACATGCCTCTATTCATAACTATACATATGCAAGAAATCATCATGCAATTCATGTCTTCAAAGCTAGGAATCACTTTGAATAGGGATTTGAAAGGGATTTTGGGATTCAATGATAGGATTTGTAATGAGTGGAAAATGGTAAGTATGATAGGAATGTGCAGAATGGATTGTTCAATACCATGGCCAACTTCACTAAATCATTCTGATCAAGTGCATCTCATTTCAATCATCTTATTTAATCCATAAAACAAAGTTACCTTGAATAAATTGAACACTTGACTCCTTATCTAATTAATTCCGCAATCCAATACTTAACACAACCATAATTAAATAATGGGAATAAAGGGGTACTTCGGAAAATGAAATGGGGTTGTAATGGACAAAAAGTAGTACATATGATAGGGAATGTAAAATGGACATGCATTAATTATAGAGTTTATGATCATTTTCATATTCAACCATTCATCTCTTTTAATCCCAAATGATATGCATAATTATAATCATCATATAATCACATAAGTCAAGTCTACAGCTCATCATAATCCCTTATTTCATAATCAAACCCTTCATTCAAACCATGACTTGCAAAATGTTTCAATAATAATTTTGTTGCTAGCCTAGATGTTTTTGAATTCATTTGTTTTTATTTATGAAATATTTATCATCCTTTATCTACGATGTCACTACTCATAAGTCACTAATTCTTTATTTCCGTTCAGAATATCTACACAAGTTTTTTCATTGCAACCAAAATTTTCTTCGACTAACACGATGTTACTATTGCCCAAAATTATAATCAAAAAATGATCGATTCTGAAGTTGTGCATAGTATTCAAGCTTTGAATAAACCATTAAAAATTCAACCCAACAGAGATCAAACACTGCATTCATTATTCAAACAATTATCCTCATCACACATTGACTATCTTCCAAATTCCCAAAATATGTCAACTTTTTATAAACCCTAATTTTAATCCCCACCAACAGGATTATCTCAACAACCATTCAATCAATAAACCAAAATTCGAACTGGGAAACTTCCATTTGTAACAATGGTTAGTCTATCACAAAATCCACATATGCATCACACGCATCAAAAGGTCATGAGATAACAAACAAAATTTAGGTGTGGCAAGGGTTTCAAGCCCGTAATATCTTTTAAACTTTGTTGGGCTCGCACCAATGCATTCAAGGAACACAAAACCATCACAGGACGAAGTAAACACAATCAAAACTTTTCTTTTCAGCCATTGTTCGTCGAGTACTTTGCATGAGCTTGCAAAGTCTCATAATCCAAGTGAATAGAAAAATCCCAAAATTTGCATGAAATTCTTTTGAATGTAACGAAAAATAATACAACTAAACTTGTGAGCTACAAGACCATCAAGCCAAGTTTTTGAATAATAAACAACAAAAGTAACCATGGGTATATTGACAGGACTTGTGATACCCAATACTGAAGTATAAAATGAAAAACAATATTTCCCAGAGCACAACGACCAGTGATCGAAACTCTTCAACCACCGTGCTCTCTAAACCCCAACTATTCGAGCTCAATTAGTGCATTCTTTCTTCATTTAACCATGAGCATCACATTTTAAATTTTTGAACGCAAACAAAAAAACATGAAAGCAATCCAATCAACAAGCACAACATATTATTCATAGATCCATGAATAAACTATCAAGCAAAGAACAACATTAGATGAAAGGGATTCGAAACCCTGGTACCTTGTGGTGTGAAAAAAATATTTTCCATTGAAACAGTTACAACAATTACAACTCGGAGCTCAAATATTCCTTCAAAATCAAAGCAAATGAATTGAATGCCAAACCATGAAAGTGGTATCCCAAACAACAACTAATGCAGTAATGTTGTTGACGTCATGCTAGGTGACGACCAACACTAAATTTCCACAAAACCCAAGGAGGACCACGTCAAAACCCCAAGAAATCTAAGAATGCCAACTATACGCCAGGTCACACAATATCACATGCTACATATGTTTCCACCCACCACATTTAATACCACTTTTGACAACATAATATTATCTGCAAACTTACCATATACAAACTTTGAGCCATTGCAACCACTAAAAACCAAGGTCAATGGAACTCATATCCTTGTAACTTGTATGATATGTGTCAAACCATATACATATAATTAATGAAATATATATGAGTGATATACCATGCACATACATATATATAACACCTTTTAAAAATAAGTTACAACATATTTTTCAAGAGGTTGCAATGTGGTAATATTACTTATCACTTGTATGTATAGAGTGGAAAGATGCTAGTTAGTGGATAACCATGTCAATAAAGATCAAAACCTTTTACTATTTGAAACCATGGATTTGAAAACATAGCAGCCATGAACCTTGTTTCAATGATGATTTTTCCCTTCACTAGTATTTAGGATCGAAAAATCGATGCCCAAAGAAGTTTAATGGTCATTTGAAATCAAAATCATTACCATTCATTTGCGTTGAGAATTAAACCAAGCTTATATCCAGATAATCAAACATGAAAGTGACCCATTGGCATCCAAGATAGCTTACAACAACACAAAATCAGGTGACTTTCCTTCAAGGGGGATCTTTTCTTTATATATATATATATATATATATATATATATATATTGTGTATGCCTTGCAATTATTTGCAGGCTAGTGACTTCATGATGATTTCAAAATTCAACACCTTTTGCTATAATTTAGGCGTCGTCACGCTAAAAATACGTCGTTTAGGGCCTCAAAATGACCTTGGAAGTTTGAGACCTGAAAAAATGTAGAAAAAGCTGCCAATATGTGGAACCATTCATAATTAGTCAAACAATGGAGTGACCACCAATATCCACATGGATCAAGCCTCCTCACTTAGTAAGAAATGGTCCCCATTACGTCAAATTCCTACTTCATATGGGGAATTTTTTGTTGAATCTGACTCTTTGTGATCCACTTGCCTTAGTGAAGAAGATGCCCTACTTTGACGACCATATAGAGTTGGTTATTTTTCTAGTGGGTTCCCTTCGTCTTGGTGTCTATGATCTGATCGAATTTCGCCTGCTCAATATAGTAAGGATTGAGTTCTATAGGGCCCAAGTGCTCGAACATGTCTGAAGTGTCAAGGAGAGGTGGAAAATATGGTTGAAGTAGTTCTACATTAAATACAGAGTGCAAGCCAAGGAAAGGGGGAATACTTAATTCAAAATAATTCTCAGCCACAAACTTTGCGATGGTGTAAGTCTCGTATCGAAGTGGGAGGATATTTTGGTGGGGTCCCATGAGGCACTCTTTCTAAAAATATAACCATACCTTATCCCCCACCTGAAACTTCTGTGGTACCCGATGTTGATCGTGGCACTACTTTTACTTGGCTTTGGATTTATGCAAAATATCATGAACCTATTGTTGGATTTGTTGGATCCATTCATAAAATTTAGCTTCTCGAATAGTTTTAGTATGAGCATGGGAGGACTCTTCCTATGCATTTTTAATGGGCATAGCTACATGAACGAGGGCCAATGGTTGGAACCCCAAGGACACCTGAAAAGGGTTATGACCAATAGAGGTTTGGAGGGCTATGTTGTAGCTATATTTAATATAAGGAAGGCGTTCATCCCATGTGCATGTATGTTTGAAATTGTACATACTCATGATATGAACAATCATCCTTCTGACTACTTTTGTTTGTCCATCAATATATGGGTGGAAAGCAGTTGATTTGGTCAACTTGGTGTCCATGATCAACCATAGGTTGGACTGGAAAGTACTCAGGAACCTATTGTCTAGATCTGAAATAATGGTATGTGGGAGCCCAAAATGTACACAAACATGTTCAAAGAAGAGCTTAGTGTTGGCCTCGGCTATGATACTCTTCTTACTGGGTTCCAAAACTACCATCTTAGATAATCAACAATGACCATGAAGACACAGTCATCACAATGCTTGGTAGAAGGTGGAATGGAGATCTAATCCATGGAGATGGACTCCAAAGGCATATCAAGGGTAGGTAGAGGGGTGTATAGCCCTTGTTTATTGATGGTGGGTTTGGCAATGGCATAGACAATGCAGGATCTGATATACTTGCATACATCTTGTTGAATATTCAACTAATAAAAATTATTTTGCAGTACTGTCACTTTTTTTTCCATGCCAAAGTGTCCTGCCACCCAACTATAATGCGATTCCCGAATCATCTTTTCATTCTCGCTTGAAGGAACACATAGATGGCTCACATGGAATAACATTCCATCTTGGAGATGAAAGTATGGAACTGATTTTCCAGTGTTCAATGTATAATAGGTAGCAACAAAGTCATAGTCATTGTTGTGTAATTGTGGCCACCTAGAGGTCTCATTCCCACAAGAGTTAAGGACTGTGGTTAGTGCCACAATCGGGGGTCGACTGAGGTAGTTTGCAATGTGGTTGGTGTTTTCCTTCTTGTACTTGATGTTCAAGTGAAATTTTTGTAGGTACGTGGACCACTTCTGATGGCAGTCATTCTGTAACTTTCCTTGTTTTTTCATGAATTGCAAAGGCCTGTGATCAGTGTGGATGGTCATTTCCTTTCCCAAAATGTAATGCTTACATTGTCTACATTCCTTCACAATGGAGTACATCTCTTTTTTCTAGGTGGAATATATGAAAACAACATCATATAGTGTTTCACTATGATAGACCATGGAATGCCCATGTTGAGTGAGGACAACCTTGATTCAATAATATGAAGCATCTGTCTCAATCTCAAATGGTTGTTGTAGGTATGGAAGAATAAGGACTAGTGTTGAGCATAGGAAATTTTTCAAATCCTTGAATGATTTCTATTGTGACGCGTCCCACACAAACTTAGCCTTGGATACACCCTTGGTCACCTGGCTTAGAGCCAAAACGATATGATATAACCCCAACACAAATATGTGGTATACGTTGGCGAGGCCCAAGAAGATACGAAGCTCGGTTAGTGTCTTTGGGGCCGACCAATATTGAATGACTTGAATCTTGGATGAATCCACATGCACACTCTACTCATCCATGATGTATCCCAAATATTGAATTATTTACATATCGAAGGAACACTTCTACAAATTGGCATATAACTTGTGTTATCATAGGGTGCCCAAGACCTGTTGAATGTGCTTCAAATGTTCCTCCCAGTTTTTTCTAAAGATGAGGTTGCCATCTAGATATACGACCACAAAGGGAGTTTATGAACGACCGCATAATATCATTCATCATCTACATGAATGTGGTCAGGGCATTAGTCAAGTAGAATGAGTGGTAGCGGATGCAACACAATGTGCGAAGGGGAGATCAATGAGTTGGGCCCCATACTTGATCAATTCCTTCCTGGAAGACTGCAAAGACACACATGATTGGGGCTTTGAGTTCCACTACTCATGGTTACTCATCCTCATTGCATTGATAGGGTGGAAAGAACCAATGTACATCAAGTACATACAGAGAGTAGGAAATTGTGGCATAGCCCGCTACACTTCTCTTAGGAGCACAACATATCCAAGGAAGAAGAAGGAAAATAGTGATACCTTTTCACAATACCTATCAGAGATCTAGGATCTAGTAGTCAACACCTGGAGGATTTCACTAGAGATTGTCCAGGAGTTTGGACAGATAAAAAAATTTGAGGCCACACACCACAATATGTGGCTACAGGAAAAAAGGGATTCGACAAAAGAGTGCTTATAGATGAGTTACCGCGTCACGATGTAGGAGATATGAATGCCAGTCCAGGAGTGGCCTGAGACATGGAAGGTGCCCATCAGTCCAAAGAAAGGGCCGACAATACAAAATCAAGCACATGCTAGAACAACCCTTGCGAAGGAGACAGGCAGGAATGACACAAGTAAAACGAAGCAGCTGACAGAGGGCCATGTGGGGGGAAGCAACCCACCTACAAAGAAGTGAAGGAAGCATAAGAAACCATAGGGTGGCTCCACGCAGGATCTATCATGCACATAGAAGGCACCAAGAGATACAACAAAAGAGGTTCACGCAAAAGAACTATGAACAAAGACACATGATATACCTATGGAGGAAGAAATTGGGCAAGAGATAGGAATGGATACACAGATTCCAGAGAAATCTGAGACATTAGATGCCCAAATAAAGAGTACAGGGGAGCAAGCAAGTGGCTCCAGGGAGAAGAGAAACTAGGCCCAGGAGTAATGCAACCAAATAACAGAGATGTATGAAGTAGTGGCATAGGCGATGAAATATGTAGGAGTCAGTGAGTGACTCGGGATGAGTGATGATGTCAGTGTTGGGGGCCTGCTGGCACAGGACAATTTTGGAAGAAAATCAAGGAAGTTTGAACAAATCAAGGCAGCGCTGAAAAAATGGGGAGCGCACTGGAAATAGAGGAAAAGCAGGGCCGAAAATAGAGGAAAATGAATGCGGGGGAAAATCATTTACAAAGTGGACAAACTACTGTGGATCAGTTGGAAAGTGGAAAAGCGCTGACTTGGAGAACAGTTGGATCGAAGACCAATCGAGATTGAGCACTTGGAAAGTGGACAAACTAATCTGCTTAGGGTTAGGGTTTTTTTAAGGGATTTTTCCCATTTTGTTGTATAAGTAGAATGTATTAGGTGTTGTTGATTGCAGCTGCATGAGACATCCTCCAGGACACATACCTAAGAGAGATACCCTTAGACGGGAGTGTGGTTACTATCTGAGAAAGAGATTCAACGTAGTGATGGCCTCCTCCTTACAGAGAGTTGAGAATAACTCCAGATGATTATCCTGTGTAATGCAGTGAGAAAGGAGATCTACTGAGTTGGATGTTCCTGTGGCTGAGCACAAGGTGAACGTGTGAATTCCCATGAGTTGGGTGCATCATTATGAGACAGAGATGAAGACATTGTATTAGCCTCCTCTGAGAAGAGAGTTGAGATGATGAACTCTAGATGACTCTCCTATGTAATGCAGTGGGAAAGAATATTTGTTGAGTTGGACATGCCTGTGGATGAGCACATGTGAACATGATCTTAGTGGCTGAGCACTAGTGAGTGTGGTTCTCTTGTGAGACGTGGTGAGATAGAGATATGGACATCCCTATGGATGTGCCCCTGGTGGCTGAGCACTAGTGGGTGTATGAGATCCCTTGTTATATTGTTCAAGAGTCAGACTTACTTGTAACCCTATTGATTATGTAAAGGGTATAGGTCGGCCCCACCTTAATGTAAAAGATAATTAATATAAAATATAAGTAATATGGTAATTATAAATTATATTTTGAGTTATTGATGTCGGCCCTATTGTGCCAATAGACACATCATTTGATGTGACAAGTCTTATATAAATAAATGTGAATCCCCATTTAGGAAACAAAATTATCATTATGTCATATCATGATTTCAGAAGTTGTGGTCTGAAGTTATGAGAATTACAACACCCGCTTTTGTGCTAGGTTTGGTAATGGTGTGGGAGGTCTTTCTCTTGAGGAATATATCAAAGGCTTGGCTGGGTTTTCTTCCCTTGTTGAGAAGGGTTTCCCATGATACTTCTTGTGTTATTGTGCATGTTTATTCTTCTTGTGATCTTGGTTTTCTGTAATAGTTATGGTTCAAGTAATAGTTAAACACAAAATTGAAAGAGGATACATGAGCCATAGCTCATTGGAAACTTAACAGGGTTTCACAGTAGGCTTGAAGAAGGCGGTTGCACATTAAAATTGAAAGTAAGGTCTGCCAAAACCTTACTGTAGGAGTGAAGAGAAGAGGGCCAGACCCTTCTTAATTTCCCATGGTAGATGATGAGGAGACCGCAGCAAAAAGAGAAACCCCTCAAAGGGTCGGAGCTCCTTTTTTTTTAAATTTTGTAATGTATGTCGGAGCCTAGGGGAAACTTCACCGCTAATGTAAGGAAAGAGGCTGGAACCTCCACTTAAATTCTGTGGTGAGGTGTTGAGGGTCTTGAAGGAAAACTGCATCTTGGAGAGGCCCCTCTAGGTTGCCACAAAGGAGTCCTAACAACAAAACTTTAATAGACTTAACCTCAGACCTAAACAATTGCAGAAGAAGAGGTCGACGATTGATTGAAGTCTTAAAAGGGCTGGTCATAGGCCTCTACAACAATCGAATACCTTTGGTAGGGCTTGCATCCTATGGGGTAATTTATAAGGCTTCTGCAGCCCAGAAGAAAGATTTTTGTGGTATGTAAGAAGAAGACGGATCCCTCCTCAAACCCTGTGGTAAAAATTGAAGGGGCCAGACCTAGAAAACTTATGTAACAAAGTTATGAATATGACAACAAACTGCTAGTATAGGCTGAGCTCTATGAAGAAGGCCGACTGCCCAAATTTTGGTGGTAAACATTTTAAAGAGTGGTTGCAGGCCTCTAAAAGCTACCACAACAAAACTCAAACCTATACTAAACCACTATCTAGGCAACTGTCTTTGTCAATCTCAAGTCATTACTTCAGGATGTTCTTTTGGAGATTAAACAACAAGTATTTTGGAGATATAAATTATATTTTAAAGGCATCTTCAATTTTGAAAGCAAGGTATAAATCAAGCAGTGAGGCAGTTTTTGTGCATATTCTAACAAAGGGTTTTTGAGGCATATTTAAAACATGTTCCATCAAAGTTTAGATACAAAAACTATGTAGAGTAATGTGATATCTCTTGCACAACATTTTTCATTAACCCATACTAGGTGCATCTTGCGAATGGTGGTTCTTTGTTAGAAATTGTTGCACTCTCTTCAGTTAATCAAGGAAAGTTTAGATGAGAAAGTTTAGTCACTTTTATTGGAAATCATCTTCCAGTTTGTTCACAATATGGTTTTGGATGATACCATTGTCTTTGGAACATCCACACATTTATTATTGCTACTCTATTAGATGAATTGGATGGAAGAATGTGGAGGTGGCCATAGGAAAGTACAACAACTACCCCATAAATAAAGTTGCAAACTCTGAGGGAGCCAACATTTGACAGTCCCGAGGCAAATTCGTTGACAAACATGAGCAATTATGGAAGGATTTTTTTGATGTCTTGACTATAATGTTCCATCTACCCTAGAAGTTATCTCCACAGAGAATTACAATTGCTTGCCTAAGTGCATTGAAGATATTGGTGAGAAGAATGGACCAGATCCAAAAGACAACAACAGTGATTGCTTTAAGTGTTTGGTCTTAAATATTTTTTCTAGCATCTCAAGGATATTTCAGACAATCAAGACATTGGTTGACAGCAAGGAGATTCTCATTATTACTTGTCTCACCTACAAACAACATTAAATCCTTGATTACAGTCTTGATCTACAAGGTTGATGCAGAGACTTGTATAGTACAAGGAGGCTATATGGAAAACAAGAAAGAAATGTAATTGATCATCATGACATTGAAAAACAAGAAAAACCTCCACTGGTGTACACTCTCAGGTATGGAATTGTATATATATATTATTTGCATCATTGACATAAGGGTACTTGAATGAGGAAGGAACCCTTGGTGAAATCATGGACCCAGAGAAGTCTCAGTGCATTCAGAAGAACAACACACTGGAACTGAAGACTCCATGTTTGATTTTTTTAATTATCATGCTACAAGTAGGTGTTGTAGTTGTGACAACAATCCTTAAATTTTTTTGATTCTAGAGATGTAGTCATGAGTCTACTCTAGGAGATATTTTTGTCTTGTTTCCTTGTTCTAGGAAGGTTAACAACAAGGGAAAAAAAAATCCTTCAAAACTTAAGAGGGAGTCAAAACTATTTTAGAAGAAGGAAAAGACAAATACCTTCTCCCCCCTCAACAGTTCATAGGGAGACAACCATTGATACAGTTAATCTAGTTGTTCTAGTTGATATTCCTAGGGACTTTACAGTAGGCCATAAAAAGGTCTGTCTGGACTTGACAAAATCTACAAGAGGCAGAAAGACATGCAACTGATGGAAATGTCGAGAAATACAAAACGTGACTTGTACTCAGAGGATACTCACAAGCAGAGGGAGTTAACTATGATGAGACATATTGTTCTAGTAGCCTGATGCACTCCCATCTGTACTAGCATCCATGAGTTGGAAACTACATCAGATAGATGGATTCTTGATGAATTTTAGGTTTCAACAAGATTGTTGTTGATCCAAACCTATACTATTACATTGTTGGTGATGAGAACCTAATTTTGATGACTTATTCAAGAAGTCATGTTGTTACAATCAAGATTTGAATTCTGATTTTGAGATGAAGGATTTGGGTATGATGCACTACTTCTTGGGAGAAGAAGTATGACAGAGGACCAATAAGACTTTTCTAATTCAAGGAAAATATACAGTGGAGATCTTAAATAAGTTCAGTATGACAAAATGAAAATCCATGTCTACACCGATGGTGATGGATTTGATGAAAAATAAATGATGATGGTTTAGACGAGATTGCTCCACATGTGTACCGACAACTGATTGGATCATTGATGTATCTGGTTAACATCAGACCTAATATATGCTATGCAACGAATGTGCTTAGTCAATCCATGAGTCAATCGAGACAGACTCACTAAATAGAAATAAAGCATGTACTGTGATATATATGAGGCATAGGTGGATATGGCCTAAAATATGACACCAGTGTGAACTTGAGTTTACAGGGATATGCTGATACAGATTGAAAAGAGAGTACAGTAGACTGAAAGAGCACATCCCATTGTTTTCTTACCATGAAGCTTGCCATAGTTTCCTGGTGCAGCTGGAAACAAACCTTTGTGGCCTTGATTAGCATAGAAGAATAGTATATATCATTGAGTGTGCAAAGTAGTGTGGCTTCATAAGCTTCTAACAGATTTACTTGATCATGAGATGGATTATATTATTTTAGTTAGAGTCGTGTGAATCTCTTTGAGAACCCTTTGTTTCATGATATATAGAAACATGTTGAGATAAAATATCATTTTTAGAGACATGATGCAGAGGAAAGAAGTACACTTGTGGTACCTTCCTACACATGAGAAGATTGCAGAAATATTCACCAAACTGACTTGGTGAAGAATATGTCTCTTGTTGAGAGGGAGTGTTGATGACTATAGCCAAGACAAAGTTTGATTACTTCCGTGTGAGACTTGGCCTGATGGAGAATGCCTCCCTAGCTGAGAGGGAGTGTTGTTGATTACAGCTGCATGAGACATCCTCTAGGACACAGACTTGGGAGAGATCCCCTAAGACGGGTGTGTGGTTCCTATCTGAGACAGAGCTAAAACGTAGTGATGGCCTCCTACTTATAGAAGTTTGAGAAGAACTATAGATGATTCTCTTGTGTAACGCAGTGAGAAAGAAGATATGTTGAGTTGGACGTGCCTGTGGTTGAGCACAAGGTGAATGTGTGAATTCCCATGAGCTGGGTGCATCATTATGAGACAGAGATGAAGATGATGTATTATCCTCCTCTAAGAAGAGAGTTGAGATGATGAACTCCATATGATTCTCATGTGTAATGTAGTGGGAAAGAAGATATGTTGAGTTGGACCTGCCTGTGGATGAGCATAGGTGAACATGATCCTAATGGTTGAGCACTAGTGAGTTTGGTTCTCCTGTGAGACGGAGTGAGATAGAGATATGGACATCCCTGTGGATGTGGCCTTAGTGGTTGATCACTAGTGGTTGTATGATATCCCTTTCTATATTTTTCAAGAGTAAGACTTACCTGTAACCCTATTTATTATGTAAAGGGTACAGGTCGACCCCACCTTATTGTAAAAGATAATTAATGTAAAAGATAATTAATATAAAAGATAATTAATATGGTAATTATTAATTATATTTTGAGTTATTGATGTCGTCCCTATTGTGCCAATGGACACATCATTTGATGTGACAAGTCTTATATAAATAAAGGTGAATCCCCATTGAGGAAACACACTTATCATTGTGTCATCTCATGATTTCAAAAGTTGTGGTCTGAAGTTATGAGAATTACAACACCCTCTTGTGTGCTAGGTTTGGTGATGGTGTGGGAGGTCTTTCTCTTGAGGAATATAGCAAAGGATTGCCTGGGTTTTATTCCCTTGTTGAGAAGGGTTTCCCATGATACTTCTTGTGTTCTTGTGCATGGTTATTCTTCTTGTGATCTTGGTTTGTTGCAGTAGTTATGGTTCAAGTAATAGCTAAACAGAAAATTGAAAGAGGATACATGAGCCATAGCTCATTGAAAACTTATCATTAGGACTATGGAAAGGTTTCCCTTTAGTTGTTTGGGAGGGTTTTTTTTTGAGAGATTGGTTAGATGTTCTCAGTTCTTTGAGGACTATTGCTATCTATGGATATTGATTGTAATGGAGGAAGAAATTTACAGTTCACAGCACATAATTTTTCATGAATATGAATAAAGAGCCAAAGCGACAAATCTTTGTGGACGTAGTCGAGGGGGGTGAACCACGATATATCTAGGTTATGTGTGTATGTGTACAGTCTTTCTAATTATATTTTCTTTAATAAGTTTTATAATGAACATGTTAGAATAACAAAGGAAATAATATTGTGCACTAAGGATAAACTGATGAAATATGTAGAACAACACTAAATGGATGAATGTCATAGTTAGTATTTAGATCTGGATCTTGTGTTGCAGTAGATGAATATATGTTCGTTTGTATATGTTGTTATAATGGTTAATGGATTTTTGTTGGAATAGTTGTGTCAATGGTCAAAACTAATATCCAGTTAGATTTATCATAATACATGGGTATTCAAGGGTTAACAGGTGAGTATATATAATGTCGCTAACAGAGAAAAACATCCCATCCCATGGTTGCAAACACCCAAGTTTTCCAGCCACCCATTGAAGCCATCTCAGGTGAGACTATGCAATGCACTTTTTGCGCTGAGTTTCCTTTTGGTATCTAGAAGGGCCAATGGTCAAAGGGTTGTTGGTAATCCTGTAGTTAGAACCTAGGTCATCCCATAAGTAACCAACAAGGTGGATGGACACCAATATCCACTTAGATCATCTCATGGCATGTTAATGGAAATGAGCACATGGAATAACAACAATATGTTAACTTGGAGGGATTATTCAAGGTACTTTTACAATGAATTTGAATACGATGTAATAACATGAAATGTAGGAAATTGAATTAGATTTCTAAATATATAATTTCTATTTATACAAGTTGTGAATATCTCTGTGAAATTTGAGTTTTTCTAACAGTGGTACACTATTTTTCAAGAAAAATATAATGTATATGTCTATGTTAGTGTAGGTGTTGAGTACTTTAATGATGTAATTTCCTTAAAAAAATTATATAAATGTAGAGAATTGATTTTTCTAGTGTGGGGTATTTTTTCAAAATTTATAATATTAATTTTATATTTTTAAAAATTATGAAAGTCAATATATCCTTGAAATTACAACACCTTGTGCTAGTGTAGGCTATGAGGGTCTTAACACTATCAAACAATTTGATATTTTTTTTATTGTAGATCTCAATCTCTTCTAGTGAGATGTATAACTTATTTTAAAAATGGTTAAGTTGATAAAAATTTATAGCATAAATAAAAGAGGTATGCATTTTAGGATTATGATATATGTCAAGACAAAAATAGATTAAAAATAGTAAGC
>SNQJ01S0142087.1:8527-24521 GCA_010110895.2 Picea sitchensis
ATTTTGAATAATGGGTTCAATACTTCATCAAATAATATCTTGGTTGGTTTCTCATTTTCATAAAATTATTTGGTGATATTAATTAATTAAATTATTTTTTCATTTTGCATCTCATTTCAAAATAAAAAAAATAATAACAAAAAGAATTATCTATCATTTGTTTGATTTTGTAAAAAATCAAAATAAATATTTTCCTCTTCTCCATTAACTTGAAGTTTCTAGAATTTTAAGATCATATTTGAAAGTAAATTATAAACAATGTTTGTTTAGAACTTATAGCTAGTTTAAATCCATTTTTTATTTTATTGTTCTAGATTTTTTTTTATTCACAATTTTTAGGTTATTAATTTAGGTTTATTTTTGTTTCACAAGTTTCTATTATCAGCTATTTGGTACAGATATGATCATGACTTGATGTTATTATCTAAATACATTTAATATGATTGATCCAAAAATAATATTGGATTGTTGCAAATAAATTTATGACCAACAACATATAAAATTTGGAAATGCGTCAAGAACAGAGACATGATTTTGTGGGACTGATTGCAGCCACACCGTGCGGAATTTGAAGAAATAGTTGAAAACCCATCTCCAAAATGGGCCCATTTAGCTTACACGTGAGAATTTTCCCAAAAAAATGTATGATTTGAGAGATATTTGTGTCTCTTTACGAGGGAAATTTTAGGTGGCAAAAATTATCAGTGACGCCCATACTGTTCATTCATTGTATAAATATATGAGAAAGTTCATAACTAGTGGAAAACAAGAAATTGAGAGGAGGATTTTTATCCTTTCTTTTTTGTATATTATTTCTTTTGTAAACTTTTCTTTTTTTCAAATGGAGTAACGAATGGTTGGAATCTTTGGGAGAATGGACGAGTATTTTCACAAAAGAATATGGAATTCCAGGTTGCTTAATAACTTTTGTCTTATTCGTAAAATGGTTTTATTTTCATTAAAATATCTTCATATTCTTTGAATAATTTATTATGTATTGATTTAAATTAGTTTTAGTCTTTTTTATCAATACATGGTTAATTGCTATCATTTATGTATTAATTTTTTCAATCTTTAAGAGTATTATCCCAAAAATTCTTCCCGGACTACAGTATGGACATGTAATTTTGGGAATCGATATGGGAAAGAAATTCATCGTTGGATTTAGACCTGTGTGAGATATTATTATGGTTGATTTATATTTAGCCTAGTCATCATATGGTGTTTCATATTGTTAAATATTTAGATGTTGTCCATAATCTGGCGTTCCATTTTGTATGTGTTATCAATCGATCATTTGATTATTGTTGAATTTATTTCTAATCTTAAATGATGGATAATATCAATACTTAGAATTGAGTTTTCTTTCGTTCTTAAATATTGATTATCTTAAGATCACATGATCTTTAATTAGTTATCTTCCTGATGTTGTTAATTTACTCCAAATATCAAACACTTCTTTGAATTTATTGTTCTGTTATAGGTTTCCTTTAAAAGAAGGACAAACAGGAGCTCAAACAACACAGAGAGATAAACTCAGCTTTGATTATCAGCAACAGGTTAGTGTGTGTGTTATTTTATTAATTATTTATTAATGAAATGATGATTGCATTAATTAGCTTTTGACTATTACTGTGTCATTGTTTCAATTGTATTTGCTTAGTCTTTATTAATTTTAAATCTTTAAACATTCAAAAAGAAAAAATATTTATGTTCTTTCTTTATCTTAGTTAGAAACACTATTATGAACATTCATTTCGCAGGATTTCAAGTAAACCTTGCAAATTGTATATAGATTGTTTATAATCATTTGTATATTCATGTTTCTATTTGAACACTTGTAATTAGTATATAAATTGTCAGAATCGTAGCTTTAAATTAATTTGTTTCTTTTATTATTTTTAGGACCTTAGTTGGCTAACGGAGCCATTAAACTCATTGGGTCAGTTCATACCAAACATTTTGGGTTAATTAGCCAACCCCGGTCCGGATTTGACCTTCCAGTTGACGGTGTGTCATTTACGCCCATCAACAAGTTCCCCTTAATGAATGTATGATGTGATTAGGAGTGAAGCCAAGGAAAATGTGGATGTTATTCCATTGGATACAACACGACATAGGAAGTATGAATTTATTGTATTGTTGTAATGTCCCTCCATTTATAAACATTTTAATGTATTAAATTTTGAGGATTTATATTGTGAAAATATTATATTAAAATTATATCATCATAAGCATTGAGGATGATGCATACTTTTGTAAATATTATTTTTATTTTACTAGAAATAAAATGATTAGAGAATCTAGTTATAAAGAGTAAACCATTATTCCATGGTAAAGTAAAAAGGGATAAAAAAACACCAGAGTAAATATTGACCATGAGGACAAGTGTCAACCTACTCCAAAAGATGTGGGATGTGAGGGAACAAGCTAGTGTAAAGTTAGGCCAAGAATATTCCCTAGGGTTAGGGATGAGGATAACTTGGAAAATACCTAGGCAAGCTAATTCTTTTTTTGGGAAGGAAGAAGCTAAACAAGTATAGAGGAGGGAGGAAGTTGTTGAGTACTTGTGAANTAGTGTAAAGTTAGGCCAAGAATATTCCCTAGGGTTAGGGATGAGGATAACTTGGAAAATACCTAGGCAAGCTAATTCTTTTTTTGGGAAGGAAGAAGCTAAACAAGTATAGAGGAGGGAGGAAGTTGTTGAGTACTTGTGAAAATGAATTGAGTTTGATGGTTCTGATAAAGAATCAATTACCTGGAAAAGGTTATGCAAATTTTCAATCCCTATGGAATAATGGTTTAGGATTTGGGCGATAAGAACAAGTAATTCTAGTTGTTTGTTCCCTGAATTAATTGTTCCTTGAATTTTGATAGGATTTTATACTTAGTTTGTTCCTTGAATTTTGAAGCAGGATCAAATATGTGTTACTTCCTCGTATTTTATGTATCTTTTCAATTACAATATGATAAATAGTAGCATTATGAAGTTAAATGTAGAATTATTTATATATTTATGAGTTACTAGAATTTGTTGCAACAAAGAAAGAGAAGTATTTATATATTTATGAGTTTACTAAAAGTGGTTGTAGTAAGAAAATATTTATAGTAAGTTTGGTTAAGAGGAGAGGAAGATATTTTGTATTATTGTTATTATTAAGTATTTTTACTATACTAAGAAATAAATGTAGTATGAATGGTCTTAATCAATAGAGATAATTTTGTATTATGGTTATTATTGGTTTATTTGCAACTAGAACTATTTATTTACCAGAAGTATGTTGTCTACCTTTAAAAGAACTTTTATTCATAAATCTGGTTTAAAAAAGACAAAGTGGTTGTAGCATATACAGACTAGCCACAAAATATTATTTCTTTATGGAAAATGTCAAAAAGATGTATAGCATTATATGGATAGTAAGGAAAGAATAATATTATTTCTTTATGGAAAGTGTCAAAAAGATGTATAGCATTCTATTGGATAGTAAAGAAAGAATAGTAGATTGTGTGTATTCAATATATTCTTTTATGTATGTCTATATTTCATATAGCCCAATTGAACAAGGAACATAATGCGTATATCTCAAATAAAAGTAAATATTTTTTATTTACAGTAGATACAATATATAGAAACCTATAAACTAGAAATGCATAGTGACTACCAAAGTATGGTGTCAAGTTAAAATAGACCAACATTACGGTCATGAATATTATGCAAACTTTGTAGATATGTATTGTAAATAGATATCAATAAAAACCCAAGGGTTATGATTATGCATAAGCATTCATATCAAAGTTTTCAATTTGAGAAAATGCTACGGTTCTTTAAACCCTGGAGCCGACGACCAGGTCATTTAACATTAGCAAATAACACCACAATGTTTTTTTTATTTATAAAAATAAAACCTTCTTCTTAACAAAGGACTTAAGAGCATGATATTTGACTTTGATATCGTTATAAACAAAACCCATGAATGCAAATGGGAGATGGGTAAGTGAGGTGTCAAATCGTAAATATATCAACGAAGTCAAGCAAATAAATTGAGGAGTTTATTACACTATTTAAATATCTACATATAGTTAATATGGTGAACCTCTCATCATTATCCTAAACCCTAAACATGATAAATCAAATCGATGTTTGAAAACTTTGGAGCCAAACCCGGTATCGCTTCTAGGGAGGATAATCAACGAATTGCTAGATTAAAACTTGTACCTATGATATATGGCTTCAAGAATCTAAGTTTTCACAAGGGATATAAAAGAACCATGTACATAGGAATGGTTAACGCTAGAACTATAAGAAAAAAACACACATAAGAACTGATAGCATTGAGCGCCCAATTGATAACCTAGATAACCTAGGTTCGATGGAACAAATAAACATAAGCTCGTTTATCAAATGCACTTGGGAAACCATAGTTCTATGGTTACATGATATATAATATGATTGTTTCCCTTAAGCATGGTATAAGACCTAGTAGGGAAACAAATTATTGTTTTTAGTATTGAATTCTTAAACATGGAATAAAAAAGGACTATAGTAATATAATACTAGAATTGGCACTAACTTGCATTGTAACTGGTATTAAATAAAAGAGGAGGAAATATTATTGTTTTTAGTATTGAATTCTTAAACATGGAATAAAAAAGGACTATAGTAATATAATACTAGAATTGGCACTAACTTGCTTTATAACTGGTATTAAATAAAAGAGGAGGAAATATCTTTGTGGAAGAAATAGATTGTTAAGTCCTAGTAGATGCAGATAGCCTATACAAGTAGTAAATATAAATATACATTAATTTGTGAAGATAACAAGGAATAAAGGTATAGATCACAAAATTTATAAATATATATTAATTTGTGAAGATAACAAGGAATAAAGGTATAGACCACAAAATTTATAAATATATATTAATTTGTGAAGATAGCAAGGAATAAAGATATAGACCACAAAATTTATTGAAAGTATATAATAATTATTCATGAGAAGATATTTTATCGATGATGGCGCTTGAAAAGAAACCAAAAACATTAAGTGAGTAGGGATGTCAATAACCCCATCCTATTATGGTATTACCATGACTATTAGTTAAATAATAGTAAAATATAAGTAAATATATTCTTTAGACACCTACAGGTAAAAGAGATTTTAAATGATAGTAGTTTGGAAATAAGTATATTTTTTTATTTTAAAAAAATTAGTTGAAAAATTGGTGTCATTACAAAATGGTATTAGAGCATGGTTCAAACACTATGGTTTTATGGGCTCAAGGTGAATAGAAATTTTGTTTAACACACACACACACACATATATATATGTATGTATACGTTTTAAACCTGTAAAGTAAAGCAATGCATACATATTCTTAAAAAAAACATAAATTAATCAATGACTCATACACATAGTACACAAATATTTACGTTGGAAATCCTTAACCGAGAGAAAACCAACCTTCCTTGGTGCCACACCTTTCAACTCTTCATTGTATTAATTCCACCATTCACAATACAATATATACAATAATTTAGGTAGTCTGTACCTACCAAAACCTTAATCCCTTAATCTGGGATTAATTTAGAAAATAGTTAAAAATCAACTAAAATAGCAGAAAACGCCAAAAAACAAAATTCGGGGCATTTCCTCGAACCTTGATGGCTCTGACCTACCGCTCGGAGCTGAACACTATGCGTAACCAGGGGAGGCCAATCTTGGCCCCCGCTGGGACCCTGAGGAAAGTGCCCAATGCACACGACACAAAGGGTGAAGGAAGTTGGGATCGTTAGATGTAGCTACCGAATCTGATGCACCCACACACACACATGCAAAGGATATAACACATACCCAACATTCTCCCACTTTTTGTTTTATTTACATACAGGGGTTCAAAGGATTACATATTCAACAATCTAGGGAAACAATGCCCATTGTTACTCTACACTAGGAGAACTTCGTTGTGCTCACAGACTTTGTCAATGAATCTACAACATTCTTCAAAGTGTCAACCTTTTCCAACAACACCTTCTTTTCTTCGACCATGTCTCTCACAAAGTGATATTGAACATCAATATGATTTGTCTTCGAATGATAAGAAAGGTTCTTTGCGAGGAATTTTGCACTCTAACTGTCATAATCTAATATCAATGCTTGTTGTACCAACCCAATACCTGTACTAATCTCTATAACCATATTGTTTCCTTTGTTGCATGAGTGGATGCCATGTATTCAACTTCTATAGTTGAGAGTGTCACTACAGCCTATCTTTTTCTCATCCAATTGATTTCTCCTCCAAATAAGTTAAACACATACCCACTTGTAGATTTTTTGTGATCCAGATCTCTAGCCCTGTCTGCATCAACAAACCCATGTATTTCCAACTCTCTGTCCAATCTTGGTCTTCCTTGGTAGCACAATCCATAAGTGGTAGTTCCACGCAAATGCCTGAAGACCCTCTTTATTGTTGTCCAATGCTCCTTCCCTAGTTTTTGTAACGAAACCTCCATTATGAAAACACATAGTGAGTACAAAAGAGGTAAATATTTTTTTTTGTAAACAAACATTACGACAAGTGACATGCGTCACAACATATATTAATAACTACACAATCAATTTCATCACTGTCAACTAAAGCAACATCACTATTATTCAATCAACCAAGTCTCATAAATATAACATAAGGAAGCTACCCTTCCAACCTATCCTGCATGGTTAGGACCTCCAAGACACATAAGAAACGCTCAAGTCCATGATTCATCTGATTGATTTTGACCATTTAAGGTCTTAGGACTGGCGACTATTCCGAGGAACAAGAAGGTATCTAGATCCCATTAATCCAATCATAAGCCAAAATTCAACTAGATTTATCAACCATATTTAACTATCAATTCTTCCTGGTGCAATAGAATAAACTACTTTGGTTAATCAATCTTTCAAGCAATATTAAGTGCAAAGTTGAGTAAGAGAATAATACATAAGGATTAGTAAAAACCATAAGAACATAATTACAATGTTTGTAACAGATACAAATTTTCTCATCATCATTAGTATATTGTCAATATCAGATTCATTCAATGTCAAGTATCATTTATCAAGTGATTCAAACTTCTTAAATGAACAACCTCTAAGTAAGTCAACTATGTATCTTAATAGCATAATATATATTACTTAGAAATAAATAAAGAATTCAATACTAATTTACATACCCATTTATAAAATCTCATAAAAAGATTAAAATCTTCTTTAAGCAAAACATACAAGTTCAATACTAATTTATATATCTATTTATAGGGAAACACAAAAAGATAAAAATCAGCTTTAAGCAAAGGATAAAAATTCAATACTAATTTACAATCCAATTATAAGAACCCTTAAAAGATCAAAATCTTCTTAAGCATTACTTTAAGATTTCAATACTACTTTAAGTATTTAAAACTATAAGAAATGAATCATAATAAATAAATAAATAAAAATTCAAGGTGCTTTGCATATTCATTTAAAAAGAATTAAAGAATGTCAAAACACATTATAACGACTTCACACCAACTTTCATGTCCATCTATAAAGACTATAAGAGCTCACATCATAACAAATAATATGTAAATATTTCAAGCTAATTTATGTATCCATATACAAAAGAATTTAAGAAGATCATATATATAAGCAATATAAAAATACTATATAAGCAATATTACATATCCATCATAAGGAATATAAGAATATTTAATCTCTCCATGTTATAATCTTAAAGTATATGATCAACTTTTGTTTATCTCAAGCAACGTTTAAAGGTGGAATGTTCTTCACAAGAGGGAAACTTAGCAATAGGTTTATACCACAAAATCCATATAGATCTCTTCTATACATTTCATTAAGAGTTATCAATCAATCAATTACGGATTTGGACCTAGGTGAAAAGGTTAACACACAACTCTCCCAACCAACAAGGTTCCAGAATATATTCCAACCCTTAATCTGGCGCCCAACAAAATCTGACACCTATTCCAGACCTTAATCTGGCACACAACACAGTCTAACATTCATTCCAGACCTTAATCAAACACAAAACACAGTCTAGTAATCGTTCCATACCTTAATCTGGCACACAATACAGTCCACCACTCATTTCATACCTTAATCTAGCACACAACATAGTATAGAACTCGTTCTAGACCTTAATCCAACATTTAAATTTTTGAATCGTTGATTTAATTTCAACAGACAACGAAATAAAGATTTCGCTAATTGTTAAGCCCTAAAGGAAATAGAAAATAGATTAAAACAAAGGCTTCCAATGATGTAGCAATGAACATGTATTTCAACAAATGGTACAACAAAAATTAAAGGGGTAGGCGAATGGACATAAAAATCTAGAGGAACAGATAACAACAACTACACGAAATTACAGTTTCCAAGTGATATGGGGATTCAAAAATTAAAACTCCAAAAATAGAATGAACATCAAAATTTTGGAAATCAATATAATTGCTATCATGATCCTGACAAAATTTGTAATTTCTGAGTATATAAAAACAAAAGAAGCAACGTACGCTCAAATTGTAAATTCTGGGTTGATCAAAAGTTTAGCAGTAGTCAAACAGAGTGGTAAAGTTTCAAGTCATAATCCATTTTTCAAGAATGGAATCGATAGTTAAGGGCCATTTGAATGCATACTAAGATGTGGAAGAGATCCAACACTACACACACCAGTCAACACCCAATCTCAGTACATAAGGCGCTAAGGGAAGAGCCACGAATCAAGAGTTTGTACATTAACAACGCAACACAAAATTAAAATTCGGGTCTGAAATTCAGTTTGTAAAATCCATACGGAAAAGGGAATTCAGATCAGTAAATTAATTAACAACAAACCACACATAATTAGATCGTAATTCGATTCTAAATTTTTGAAACACAACGAATTCCAATTCTGGAAAAATCATCCATTTAAACAATGAATCTACGAACTACAATTTTGTTTTGGGTAGTTGGTTTATAAAGGCTTAGAAATTTAAATTTCCGAGATGCAAAACAATGGCAGCGACAAGAATAAATCACATTCTTGGTATAGATATATCAATTTGTGGCAAAAAATAGAAATCCCGTGAATTGGTAAATGGAAAGACAAAAAATAAAGAAATTCCAATATATTTAGTTTGGAATTTGAATGACAACCATGCTAGAAATTTCCCTTCTATATTACACAAAACCATCAAGGAAACTTTCCAATACAAATATCAAAAATACAATACAGTTTAGAGAAATTTTCTAAAAACTATATATACAATTTCAAATCTATTACAATTGCAAATCTCAAATAAGAATACCATAACCGACGAACATGGACTTGAAGATGTTCTTCAACAATTGGCGTTCCTTCCTTTGTCCCACTTGCTAATCACTGAGACTTACCCGTACCTCCCAACCAACACTAGGGGTACTCTTGTTCCCCCTTAGCCCCCCGAGCCGCAAAGGGGCCAAGCACAAAAACCATAACTACTATATCTCTAAGTTTTCCTCGCAAGGAAGAGCTACCACTCCATCCTCAAACTTGATCTCCCAACTCTCACAAATAAAAAACAGTCCCAAAATGATTTTGGCAGCATAATTTTACCAATAACAAGTGTGATCCCTTACCCATGTACACCATTTGTTTTATAGGAATTTCCTTACTGACACATGTCCACATGCACAATTAATTAAATAAATTAGGATTATTCACCCTCACACTTTTCACACTCTCCCCAAGTTGCACAAGTAATTACAAGTTTTATTTTAATTAAAAAGTCAAATTCTCTCACATCCTCCCATGTGTTCCTATTTTCTCTCTTAGTTGTCTCTTTTTTCCCTAGATTCTCATTTACTGAGTGTCTCCTAACTAGATCTTAGTTAGAGTTTGGTCAAGAGTCTTCTTCTAGTTAGACTAGTGGTAGCTAGACTCTAGATACCATCGTATGTGTACACCTATTCTATCATATTTTATTTCTTTCTTATTTTAAATTCCTTTTTATTAATTTCATGCACACATATGCATTATATCTTATCTTTTAGACTTTCTCACTATTTTATTTCTTAATTTGATTTATCTTATTTCTTTTAATTTAATTTACTCCCCAACTAAACTTAGACTTAGGCTTAGTCTTTGAATTTTATTGGGATTTATAATTAATGGATGACTCTTTAATTAATTATTTAAAACCGACAGGGTCTAAAGATTTCAATGTTTTCTACACTACCTAGATTTATTGACTCAAGTTTTTTTTTTTTTATTACGTGATGTGCCCTTCAAGATGCACCTTCGTGCTCCAAGGGTGCCACTCACCTTGTTATAGCAATATTTTCCTCACCATTGCTATCTTGCACAGAGGGCCTTTTTCCATTTCCCTATGAAGACTTATCAACCCCCTTTTTGATAAATCTAGAGCCAAAATTATGTATTTTTCCACATATATGCTTCCTAACTGCTTTGCAAGATGCGTATACGCTTGCTACTCCACTACAACTCACATATATTGGGATTTGTGCCAGAAAATACAAAATGAGGTTGGGTTTCCATGTCACAACAAATGATCTCTGATCTTTGGCCTTCCATATACTGGAAACGTTCTGAATCGGCCCTTCAGTTGCATTCTGGAGGTTATAAGAGCACAATTTCGAGCTATGGAAAAAGAGAGAGAAAGCATTCAACTTTGAGAGAAAAGTTACTCTAGAGAAATTACTTCATATTGAGTCTACATCCCTTTGTCCCTCAAGTCTGAACACAGTGTTTAGCCCCCAAGCTCTTCTCTTATTGTCAATAGGATCTCATTATCTCTTTGCTATGAGCTTGCCTTTGGTGGAGGATTGAAGTGGTGGAGACCCAGTTGGAAGGAACTTGGTTTCTTGGTTTCGAACCGTGTCGACACGGAAGTCTGTAATGTTCATACTTTTGTTGATCAATTATTAATAGAAATACTCCTTTCTTGTCCTATCGATATCTTGCAAATATATGATTATTATTCATGGACATGTTTGTAATGTTTATTAATGGATTGTGCTATTTGATGTGCTAACTCATTTTATATACTGTCACTATATACTTGCATCACTTGTTTGTTGAGAACTTCTTGCAGGTGTAAAGATTTGGGTCAAAGTGCTCAACGGTGGAACAACATCAAACGATTGGATCAAAGTAGGTTTCTTCCTCGTATTGCACATTAGTTTGTATAGCACATGTTGGAATTGAGTTGATTTCTGCAGTCATACCTGTCTGTTGTGGTTTACCCTTGGCCATAGAGAGTTTTTCCCTTATAACAGAAATGGAGACTCCGCTAGGGATAGATCTTCCTTCTAAGGGTTGAAGTATTTTTTTCTTACATTGCTCTTTTTCCTTTGTATTTCTTGTCGTATCATAGTTGGACAGAGTATGTTCACTCTGGGTCTGAGTTTTCATCCTTTTAACCTTGCCTGGCCTTGTTTTAAAATATATATGCCCTTTTTGCCCTGACACCCACGTGTATACGCTTGTTGTCCCATTACAAGAGGCGTATATATGCCCTTTTCTCTTGAACAAGAGCGTATACCACTTCCCCCTTACTTGTTTGCTTGGTTTAGTGACTGTTGGATAGGTTTTGAGGATCACTAATCCTTCTTAGGTCTCTGTGGTACCTGTTGAGATTATCTGGGATGACAGGAAACCTTTTTGGAGTTGAATTTTTGGGCGGTGTCTTTCTCTTTGTTTTCCGTTTTTTATTTGTCCTTGTTAATTGGGTTGTCTGCTTAGCCGCTTGGTATTCTGCTCGAGTTATTTCTTTTATACACAGTAGAATTTATATATCAATTCGCTTATCAGTCCATGGATTTTCTTTTTAATACATTGAAAATACAAAAAAATAGGAATTTTTCATTGGTTGGTATTTTTGTCTTTGAACCTTTATCATTAGCTTAGCACATTTAGCGAAAGATTGCATTTTACTTCTGAGTTGCAGAGTTAAAATTGAATATTGCACTGTTTTTTATTTAGCATATCATTCACGGAAAAGTTAAAGTTAGGATTTGCATTATATCTATTTTTATTTTTATGCAGAGTCATAACACCATGAGTTTCATTTCCATACCTCTTTGAGTAATCACTCCCAATAAAATTAAACTAAAATTGATTAGTCACGATTTTATTTTTTAGGGTGCACAAACTAGCCTAGGATTTAGTGCCTTGGAATAGAATTTTGTGAGTAAACTTCTACAAGGCAATTAAAACAACTTATGTGTCTAATATAGGGAGTTGATAAATCCATTGTATAATTGGTAATATCAGGAGGCTCCGCTCACACCGGAGTTAATCACGAGGTCGCGCAAAGTTAGTTGAAGGGATAACCCCTGGATACTCACCTGGCATCAGAGATATTTCTATGGATTTATTCGTATTTGGGGATCTTGCTAGTGCCCATACCTCTGTGAGAGGGAGTGCTTTCAAGGTTTCAGTCTTTTCTACCCTACCCATACGGTGATCCGATCTTATGACTTCTCGCTTGTGCATCGGTTATACACTGGTTTATTAGTTGCTTGACTTAGGTTTCTCATAGGTTACTTGCGGGGGTTATTTTGCTTGTATCCTGAGTCAGATAGGGGTCGAACAACACATAGCCTTTATGGAGGATTACCTCTTTGGGGGTCTGACCGACTGGTTGTTAAGCCTACAAGGGCCCTTATAACTGATTATGTTACATCCAAACTTTAGCAGGGAGTCTCAGGTCCCTCTTGGACAAGGCATACCTTCTTTAGTGAGGGAGGCCACCCAGCCACTTTAGCCCATTTGCATGCATATTGGTCATTTGACTTTTTAGTATGCTCTTTGATTACTAGTTGAACCTAGGACTCTAGTTTTTGGTTTCATTATCATGAATAGAAGAGTGTCTTTTACTCCTCCATTCACCGCTAGCCCCCCATGATGCCTCCTCATTTCATGGGGGCATACCCTTCTATTTTTTACAATGGTATGCACGATTACAACACTCAATCCACACCTTGGGTCTCTAGTCATTTTTCTGTTGATATGCCTTCCCACGTGCAACCCCCTCCCTGGTCTACTTATATGAATCCTAGCATTGGATCCGGGGGCACCATCGCTCCCATGCCCACTTCTTTGTTTGATATGAATCATTTTCCCATGGGAGGTTGGAACCTTCCACCTTATGGATCCAATCCTAACTATGCTCTTTCAGGATCTAGTGCTCAGATGGGTGCTCATTACACCCCGCCCATGTATCTTCCATCTTCCATGTCAGTCCCTTTAAACACTTTTTCTGTACCAGGTCCTCAAGTAACCCCAGGTCTTCCGTATGGGGAGAATCAATTTTATAATTAGGGCTACCTTCCTTATGGGACACCCTCACAAGGGGGAAACATATATCCTCACTTGAATAATTATTATCCTACCTTGGTATCTTTGCATACCATAGTGATGATGCCCGTCTAGACCTCTTCAGACCACCTTGGGATAAACCACCATGTTTATGGGCCAGGACAGGGAGTATACCAGGATCCTTTCTGGCCTGCAATGTTTCAAAATCAATATTTTCCAGGACCTTGGAATCAAATACCGCAATCCATTTCTAGTCCAACCACTGTAAGCCACAGCAATGCACCATCGCCCACCTCTGCTAGTCATGTCGGAGATGAGTCAACACTTTCTACAAATCATGTCAATAACTCACTTCCAACCTCTGCCAATTATGTTGGGGGCACCATCCTTTTCACCCCGGATCATAGTTGTGTCACATATACGACTCGTATTCTTCATATAGGAGACGACTCTCTTTCCCCAACCAGTCCCATCGAGAAACCTAGACGTCTCAGACATAAGCCTAAATTATTTTGCAAGACTTGTGAAGCAAGCCATCTTACTCACTTGCGCCCAGTGACTGTCGGGATACCAGAGGCATGGGGCTTGCCCAAAAACCCTTCAGACTCTGAGACACCCATGGTCCCTCCTCACACCACTTCACCTTTAATGATCCTGGCAGTCTCACCGCCTATATTTTCCTCTAACCTCACCCCCTCCACGGAGGGTGAAGCGTCTCCTGCCCCCTTTACCATGCATCCTCTTCAACCGATAATTGAATAAGTGACCACGCTGATGCCATTTATGGTCAAACCGACTCTCCCTGAAAAGAGTGATGCACCCTCCAGTCACGTCATCAACATTCCAAGTCTTCCCCCTTCTGAACAAGAGAGATTCATTCTTCCTCTGAATACTCTCTCTCCGAACTCTGATGAGGTCCCCTTCGACTAGGATGACCTGACGGGATATCCCATACCCCCTCCTATGTCTGTTCCACTAAGAGACATTATTCGAACCATAACATAGACTATGTGCTCCGTTAGCACTTTCTCCTCCTCGACTTGGAGAGCTTTGGGCTTTCCCAAGATTTTGTGAGCTATCCACAGGATACTGACTTTCGACAGAAGGTCGGGACGGGAACCTTTGCCTCCCCCTTTACATGTTGATTAAAACTAAACACAAGTCTTATTTAAGCTCCTTTCCAACTCATTACTAAAAATTGAAAAGATCATCGAGTGATTTGCCCCTTTCACACTCGTTAAAATTGGATTTGAAAGATCACGAATCTTAGTTAATCTATTTTTCGACTCGTTATTAAAAATTGAAAGGATCTTCGAGTAATTTGTCCCTTTCACACTTGTTAAAATTGGATTTGAAAGATCATGAGTCTTAGTTAAGCTCTTTTCCGACTCGCTATCAAAAGTGGAAAAGATCGCCGAGTGAACTTGTTTTCTTCACACTCGTAAATTGGATTTGAAAAGACGTCTATTTGGCACAAGTTTACCCCTTTTTCACACCAAGTAGACTAAAAGATATAAAAAAGGACAGTTTTTGGCATTAAATTGTTATTGCATCTCATGCCCTTTCTTGCAGTATTGAGCCTTTAGTTGGTTCTTGATTTACGTTATAAACCATGGCCCAAGCAGTTTGCATCCTCAACCAAGCAGAGCCTTGTCTATATCCTTCACAATTTGACACCCTGTACCCTGGAGGGAACATCACCCTAAGTGTCCATCTCTCGCATGCATTTCCTTGCATTGAGCGTAGGTACATTCCACTTCTGGAACTAGTTTTGGTTACTTGTGACACTCGTTCCCTCCTCTGTATCATAACATTCACTTGTTATGAAAAAATAAAAAAAGATGGGCGAGAAGGGGGTACTATATTGTAATTGGCAGCAGTCGTGTCGCCTTTGAACGGAGCACAAAGTTGTTGAGTCCTTGCGTCGTCATAATTTTGGGTTTAGCATGGTCGTAGGAAGCTAATCTCGTTACAAAATTTTGTCTACCGACTAGTTAATCTTCCAGCCACTATAGAGAACATTATGGATGCCTCCTGCATCTAAGTTTCAAATCATTAAGTCTATGTTGTCAGAGTCCACCGTATGTCTCATGTTCTTGTTCAAAGGAAGTTTNATACTTTGGTCTTATGATGCACCCTGGCCCTACTTTCATCATTGGTAGGTCACCTTGAAACCAACAATTGACATTTCATCATGGGTTGTTGACTGGGTGGTTTCCCTTGTGTTCGACAGCAAGACATCTATTCACACTTTGGGATTCGTGCAGTGTCTTGGATGCCATTAGCCTTATTGGTGGTTTCCTTGTCTTTGTCAGCAGTTTTCATCACTGCCTGCTATTCAAAGGGTGTTTTTCGTGTACCACTTGCATTTGGCACACCCAAAAGATGCACATGGTCATTGGTTCATGAACATGTTCTTCGTCTAATCTCCACCAAATCATGACTCTCCTTCTTTGTTCCTCGTGCTAACTAATGAGAGATGCCTTAATGCTCTCCTTTCAGCGGGTCTCTGTCCATCGACTTCATCTTATGTATTCTGGATACGAGACTTAGAGTTTTATGAGTACCTTGTGGTTTGTAGTCATTAGTGGCAGGCTCTCTCACCATTGACAGATGGGAATACATCAATGTCTCCTGATCAATGGAACTCTCA
>SNQJ01S0142088.1:17234-29235 GCA_010110895.2 Picea sitchensis
GAGACTCCTCGTATGCTGATTGAGTGAGATGAGGAAAAGGAGGAGTGTCTCCGAAGCAATGGATTTCATGATCAGGCTCATCTGTTTCCCCTTCTTCCCCCTCGTCCACAAAATTATTTTGAAAAGGGGCCTGAATTTTCTGGTCCTCTTTGTTTCTTCCCCTCTCTCTTTGCACAGTCGGGGAAGTGATACTGTTTGGCCTCCCGAAACCTCCTTTGTTTTTGGCATTCTGAGGGCCCTTGTATGCCTGCCTTCCCTCCATCTCTGCAGACAGAGACTTCACCATCTTGGTCAGTTCATCCACTTGAGGGTGGGACACCGATGGTCCAGAAGTTGAGGTTTATGACCTTCCCTTTCTTCTGTCTGCGTCGGCCTTGTTCCTCAGTTTGTCAGCTGCTAATACATTGGATTCCACTTCTATGGACGCATATTGCATTTGGGCTAAGGAGGTGGCTCTTCTTTCTCTCAACAAAAGACAGAAATTGGGGCCGAACGCACTAGCATAAGAAATTTTGGCCGAGGCTTCTGAGGGTTTTATTTCGGCAGGGATTTTATTATACATCTTATTGAATATTTTGGATAAGTCTGAGACAGACTCTCCTTCCATCTTCTTCAAAGACCCAAACTCTGTCATGTAATACATGAAATCCTTCCTGTCTCCCCACTGCCTCAAGAAAGCACTATCCAGGGCTTCGATCCTAGCAATAGATCCAGGGTCCAATCCTATAAACCACTTCCTCACCTCGCCATCTAGGCTCTGGACGAAGACTCTCATCCAGACATCCTCATTTTCAATGTTCAGGTTGTCTGCATAACTGTAGAAAGCAGCCAGATTCTCTTCAGCAGTTACATCCCCTTCCCCAGTGAACTTGGGCATATACTTCAAGTAATCTCCAATAGGGAGAGGATTCATAGGATGGGGTAGAACTAAGGGAGCATATCTGGCAGTGACTATGGCGTCCATTATATTTAGAGGGGGATTAGCACCAACCATAGGAATATTAGGTGGAGGAGAAATTGGAGGAGAAGGAGTTCGTGAGGGGGCTACTAGGAATGAGTCTCGAAGTGGAGTGGGAAACAAGAGGGGATCTAAGGAGAAGGCTAACGAGCTCAAGTCAGCAGGTTCTCCTCTTTGCACAGGAGCGATAAAACTAGGCGTGGGGAAATATTCCACGGTCCTGGGTCTACGCCAGGGTACAAATTCAGAGGAGAGGGGAGTGACAAGGGTTTCTCCCTCCAATCCTAGACCAGGAGGGGAAAACTCAGTAGGAACACTCTCGAAATTCAGGAAACGGAACACCTCGGAAGGAGGACGGTCAAGAATCTGAGGGGGAGAAAATGGAGTTCTTACAAAAGGAGATGGCGGATTACCTGGTTCGGCGATGGAAGCTTCTTCTTCAGAGGCATTTCCTTTTCTGAGAACCACCTTTGGATCAGTTTCAGGTGTAGCTAGAGGCAGCTGTGGATGAGACCGCGTGTGCCTGCCTTTGAAAGCCACAGTTAATACAACAGGTTCGCCACAGTGGATTCATCACGATGGAGTCGCCAGGTGCACAGTAGCAATCTTCAAAGGATCTGATACTTGATGCACCTTCAAAATCAGAGGCTCAATGTCGTTCAATCCCGGGGAAAATTTTCAACTTCGTCCCCGGCAACGACGCCAGAAATGTTAGCGTCAGAAGTCACTCCTGGATTGCTTGCAGGAGTAGAGCCCAACGCCCATCAGTTTTATGTCACGATTTGTTTAATGGGGTGATCGAATGGACAAAGACTCAAGAAGATAGAGCTTTAATTCAGGAAACTGGGCCTAGTATGTAGAAAGAAAGGGAGGTCTTGATCCAACTTCTGTTAGTAAATTGATTAAAGGGTGGTAGATGGAAGACTCAGGAGAAGGGTGAGAAAGACTACCTCGGGAAACAGGCCTTCGAAAGCTTGAGGATGAAAAGCTCAGAAGCCAAGATCCTCTTGGTCGAGAGCTTCGAGGAGCTGAGAGGTGACTCGACTGAATCCTTCAATTCCAAGTCATTCAACGCTAAGAAAATCACAGGAATCGATTAGAAACCATGTAACTGTTACAGTGATCCAACCTACGTCATCCTATAACGGCTACAACTCGACTGGATCCTCCAATTCCGAGTTGTTCTAACACAGTATACAAAGAGATGGAAAAGAAGCTAACATCCATAAAGTAAGAAGTCTCAAAAGCCTTATACATTAACCAGAGCGACCAACGCTTCATCAAAACTTTACAATCGAGAGCTTTTCTCAACCATCGATCTCTCCAAAAATGCAAAAAATGAGTACATATACTTGGGCAGATTTTCCCAACAGAGGAGCGCTCGCCCTCCAAGGCGTAGCATCTCTTCAATCGATTTTTGAGCGGAAGTCCTTCGTCAGACGTCTCCTTAACTTCACATGGCCTTTGCAGGGGAGGTAGCTGAAACATTAAAGGCCAAAATGGCATGTACAGACTTTTCTGTCTCTTCGAGGAACTCAGCATGGCTTCCTTGGAAAAATCAGTACACAGAACTCCTTCGAGCAGACCACTTGTCAGACCCTCCATACTTCACACTCAATGAATGAAAGGAGGTTTCAACCACCCGTTCTTGCCTTCATTTACTCCACGCGGAAACCAGGAGCGAAATCATATCCGATGGCACCTGGAAATCACGATGATCCTTTCGGCGACTGGATTCGACGCTTTTGGCCCTTTTGCTTAGCTCTTTTATTTCCCAAGTGACCACAGACCGTGACCCTTCTTTTATTTCCATAGGCGCTTTCGGCGTTCGTGAATAGGAAGGAGATGATCCTTGCTTGTCATAGTTGCGATGGGCGAACGTCGAGACGACTCAATTGGGCGCCACGCGTCCTTCAAATCTGACAGTCCTAAACTCACCCGATGTTGCTGTGTGCCCCAGGTCCTGGACGCTCTCGTTACTTCACGCATCGGGGGTATGAGGGAGATGCTCCTTGCACTTTGAAACCATGATGGGCAAAAAGGCGGGGAGCCTAATCGCGCGCCAGGTGTCTGTTTCAGATGGATGGCTGAGACTGCCCTTTGATACTGTGGGCCTGACTTTGGGTGCTATCGACACTTCGGGGTTCGGGGTTTCGAGATGTACAACGACATAAAACCTTCACCCTTTGAACTTGCGACTGCCGAAAATCCGACGTGACCAGATCTCGTGCCACGTGTCCTTTGAGGTGATGACTGCCATCCACTCCTGCACAAAATATGGGCGCTATCCATTGCGCTAACCTCGGCGCAAATTCGCTAACCACGATTTCCCGCCAACCATTGATCTGTCCCTTTGGATGAATCTTGATCGTTAAAATCAGACTGCTCGCTCGCTTGATTTGAGCCCGAAATAGATTTCTTCTGTGAGCTGCGCTCAGCGCTCATCGCGCCACTTGCAAACCTGATTGCTCTTGCGCTCCGGACGAGTAATGTTACTAACACATTCGTTTCACAATCAAAACGCCAAGTTTCACTTAGTATTTGGAATTCTAGAGATGGGTTATTTGTATCCAGATTCTCTCTTGCTTATAGGCGAGTTGGGCCTAACAGGTATGAGTGAATCTATAAATGACAATCCCTTTCTCTTATCAGGATCAAAGAAGTACAATTGACCGGAAATCGAGTAACAACATTGGTGAAATTGAAGGACGCCTCTTCTCACAGTTGGAATGGCCTAAAGATATCAAAATTTAGAAACATATAAGAGAATGTATTGATCCAGATCTCTTGGAGTTGCGTTTATGAGAATTATGTCATGGCCAACCATTAGCAAGAACTGTTCGAGGATGGAATATGGATTGGACAATGCAGATCAAAATCTGCATGGTAACCACTCACATTCTTTCTTATCATCATGAAGAATTCAAACCTCACATTCTACACAGGTTGCTGGCACAATTGGTTGTCTAGCCCATGAGTATGCCATGCATGTTAACAAAAATAGCAACTACTAGATATCGTATTTGGAGGAATAGACAAAAGAAGAAGTATTGTGTTTTAACAATGGTTGCACTTTTGCGCACACAAATTTCAGGCCTTCTATGTTTCAAGTGGTGGAAATGCTGTAAAAAAAACATATTAATGAGCGGGCCAAGGTTCGTAGGCAGTATACATGGACACTTTCATTGGCATTGTCAGCTGTGGTAATCGTAGCTTCAATTTTCACCAAAGATTCCATTGTTCACAATATTTTCAAAGCCTGATTCGACCATACCACCGGTGGAGAATAATACAGAAACCCTTGCATGTTCTAAGCCAGACAAAACTTAGCTTTGAATGAAACTCCACTGGATTTCGCACTGTACTTCCATGCTATTGAAAATATGCTCGACCATCAATTGAATTCAAAGAAGATACAAGGATGTGATATTTGACATAACTTGCCAGAACATAGATGAACAACTTTGGCAATCTGTAGCTAGAATGATAATTGGGCACATGCATAAGTCTGGAGAACTCGAGGAAATGGAGATGGACAAAGATGCTTGTATGATGAGCCAGGAACAGGAAAGACACTACTGGAAAAGGCTGTTGCAAACTCAACGTCAACATCATTTCTATGGGTTGTTGAAAGTAAGTTAATCTATAAATATTTGGGACATGGACCAAAATTGGTGTGAGAACTTTTTTTTCCGCATGGTCGATGATCTTTTCCCATTAATGATGTTTATTGAAACTACACATATTTGTTAGACAACATTGTTGGGTATGTGTTATATTATTCGCACGACTACGTTGTGTCAGAGGGGTTTGAGGGGGGTGAAAACTTTTTTGCACAGGGGTTTGGGGGAAACGTCCCTGAGATTTTTTTTCCTCGGGAAACGTATTGGATTTTTGCCTCGTTTTTTGTGTCGCCTTGATTTTCATGTCCATTATTGGGTGGTTTTTTGGCACATGATTTTTTCCAATGGTTTTCTATTTCCAGTTAAAGAATTAGGGTTGTTGANATTTTTTTTCCTCGGGAAACGTATTGGATTTTTGCCTCGTTTTTTGTGTCGCCTTGATTTTCATGTCCATTATTGGGTGGTTTTTTGGCACATGATTTTTTCCAATGGTTTTCTATTTCCAGTTAAAGAATTAGGGTTGTTGACTAATCCAGGTCAATGGGTTAGGGTTTTGGATGTCGTTAGCTCCTCTATGTATATTGTATTGTAAACAATGTATCACTATGAATAAATATAGAATATGTTGGTTTTCCCGGTTTGGGTTTCCAAGGGAAAAATCTCTCTGTAATGTGTGTATTTTCCATTGTATCTTTTCTGTTCTTTTATTGAAAATATGTTTGCAATAAAATATTGTACAAGGTTAAAATCTACATTTGGTATTAGAGGTTTGTTGACTTCAGGGGGATGCTTTTGTGCTCAAGGGTTTGGCTCGGGACCATGCTAAGCCTTGTTACAGTGGGGGATCTATGGTATTGATTTTTTAGGTGAAAAGAAATGGCGAGCAATTCTAAAATGGAGATCAAGAAGTTTAATGGAAAAAGTTTTGAGATGTGGAAGCTCAAGATGGAAGATCTGTTGCTGGAAAGAGATCAGTGGATCACAGTGGATCCAGGTATTGCACCTACAGGAACTTTAGTAGATGACTGGAAAAAGTTGGATCAGAAGGTGAAGAACACAATCCGACTGTGTTTCTTAGATTAAGTATTACTGAATGTGTCAGAGTAAGCTACAACCAAAGATTTATGGGATAAGTTGGGGAAGTTGTATTAGTCTAAGTCCCTAGTAAATAAACTATTCTTGAGAAAGAAGCTGTATAACCTGAGGTTGAGAGATGGAGACTCAGTGGTAGAGCATTTGAACGCTTTCAATACTATGGTAAGTCAGTTAGTATTTGTTGAGATTAAAATTTCAGATGAAGATAAGTGTATCAATATACTGTTCTCTTTAACAGACTCATGGGATAGTCTGGTTGTGTCCATAGGTAGTAATACAACTTCCTTGAAGTTTTATGAAGTGGTCTCATCCTTGTTGTCAGAGGAGATGAGACGAAAGAACATGGAAGGACAGAGCACAGATGCATTATTTGCAAGAGGATGCTCCCAGGAAAGAAATAGATCTAAGCCCTCAAGTGGGATATCTAAGTCTAAGGGAAGATCTAAGTCTCCCAGAAATTTTGTAAAGGTACGCTGGAGATGTGGAAAAGAAGGACACTACAAGAAGCAGTGTAGATCCAAAGTTGAGAAAAAGAAGGGATCTGAAGAATCTCCTTCTATAGAAGAAAATACCTCAAAGGAAGAAGAAGGGGATGTGTACTTGGCTTCTTCAAGTACACATATAGAACACAAGGCATGGTTGGTTGACTCAGGTGCATCTTTTCATTTGAATCCCCATAGGGAGTGGTTCTGTGAATATGAAAGGTATGATGGAGGTAATGTTTTCCTAGGTGATGACTCGACAACCAGAATCATAGGTCGATGAAAATTCATGTTGAGGCTCATAGATGGAAGGATTAGAACACTACCTGGTGTTCTATACATCCCAAGATTGACCATAAATTTAATTTTTGTAAGCAAAATGGACGATGTAGGGGTAAAAACAATATTTGAAAAGGAAACCTACAGGATGGTTCGAGGAGCAATGGTATTGTTGAAGAGAGTTTGGTTTGGAACTCTGTATAAGATGCAAGGAAGCACTATTAGTGATGGGTGTAATAGTTTCATTGTTGCTGATATTGGAGTTGAAGAAGAAATAACTCCTACAGTCTCTGGAGAAATGGTTATACTGTGGCATCAAAGACTGGGGCATATCGGATAGAAGGGTAAATGTATGGTTGAAGGTATGTCTAACTTCTCTTTTGATTTTGATTTCTGTGAACATTGTGTATATGGGAAGGAGAATCGAGTGTAATGAGGGTAGAAGGAATTTTACAGCAAGTTCACAGTGATGTGTTCGGACCTGTGTCGGTTTCATCATTAGGAAAATCTGTGTACTATGTCTCATTTATAGATGACTTCTCACGAAATACTTGGATATATTTTCTCAGGAAGAAATATGCAGTATTTTCCATGTTTAAAGAGTTTAAGGCTCTTGTTGAGAATCAAACATATAAAATAATTAAGGTGCTGAGGATAGATAATGGAAGAGATTTATGCGGGAATGAATTTGAATAATTCTGTAAGAAGTGCGGTATAGCAAGGCAAAATACTACTCCATAGACACCTCAACAGAAATGATGAACATGACGCTAATGAAAAAAGCAAGATGCATGCTCAGTGGTGTCGGGTTAGGGAAAGAATTTTGGGCAGAGACAATGGGTATTGCATGTTACCTGGTCAACATATCACCCTCATCAATGCTGGGTGAAATGACACCACAAGAGGTATGGACTGGTAAGAAACCTTCTCTCACACATCTCAAGGTATTTGGCTATGAGGCCTATGTTCATGTTCCAAAGGAAAACATGAGTAAGATAGATAAGAAGGTTGAAACATGTATCTTTATTGGGTATAAAGATGGTCTCAAAGGTTATAAGCTTTTGAACTCATAAAATAAGAAGGTTTTGTATAGCCGAGATGTGGTATTTATAGAAATGAAGGATGTTGTTAAACATGAAGTCCTACCAAGTAAGGAAGAAATAGAGAAAATAGAGTTTGATTTAAAGGATGATGAATCTGACTCTACAAAATAATAAGAATAAGAAGAAGAAGATCCTCATACTCCAGTGTTGAGGAGATCGATTCGAGAAAGAAGGCTACCGAAAAGGTATACTCCATCTAATTTCCATTCAAATTTTGTTTTGTCTATTACTGATGATGATCCTAGAACTATCAGGGAGGCAGTGGATTCAGAAGATGAAAAGCTCTGGAAAAAGGCCATGGATGAAGAAATGACAGCCTTATATAAGAATGAGGCTAGGATCTAGTGGAGTTTCTGACTGGAAGAAATCCCATTGGCAACAAATGGGTATTTAAAAATAAGTTGAATGCAGAAGGAAAAGTGGAGAAATACAAAGCTCGGTTAGTAGCAAAGGGTTATTCCCAGGTTGAGGGAATTGATTTTGGTGAGATTTTTTCTCTTGTTGCCAAGTTAACCTTCTATAATATTTTTGTTATCTGTTGCTGCTGCATTTTATTTTGAAGTAGAACAGATGGATGTGAAGACAACATTCCTACATGGGGATCTGGAAGAATAAATCTATATGAAGTAGGCAGAAGGATTTGTTGTAAAGGGAAAGAAGGAGCTGGTGTGCAAGCTGAAAACATGTATGGTTCAAAACAATCACCAAGGATGTGGTACCAAAACTTTGATACTTATATGTTGGGACTTGGCTTCACAAGAAGCAAATAGGATCATTGTGTGTATTTTAAATTAATTGGTGATCATTTAATTTATTTGGTCTTGTATGTGGATGACATGTTGCTGATAGGAAACAACAAGGAGATTATCTAGGATGTGAAAACTCAGTTGCCCTCTAAATTTGACATGAAGGATCTCGGTGCTTCAAATTTCATTTTGGGCATGGAAATTAAAAGAGATCAAAAAAAGAGGAAACTCTAGTTAAATACAAGAAAATATGTCGAGACAATATTGCAAAGGTTTAATATGAAGGAATGTAAACCGATCAAGGTCCCTATTCATGTTGGTGTAAAGTTATCTGCGAATTAGTGATCCAAGACACAGGAAGAGGAAGAGGACATGTCTCGTGTTCCATATGTGAGTGTAGTTGACAGTTTGATGTATGAAATGGTTTGTACTAGACCAGACATTTCACATGCAATGGGGTTTTTGAGTAGGTATATGCAAAACCAGGGAAGGAGCATTGGAAAACAATAAAAAGGGTTTTCAAGTATTTGCACATCACTAGCTATGGATTGTGCTACCAAGGAAGACTAGGATTGGATAGAGTGTTGGACATACATGGCTTTGTGGATGCAGATTGGGTTGGAGATTTGGATCGTAGGAGATCTACAAGCGGGTATGTGTTTAACCTATTTGGAGGAGCAATCAGTTGGATGAGAAAAAGATAGGCCGCAGTGGCACTTTCAACTACAGAAGCTGAATACATGGAAACCACTCATGCAAATAAGGAAGCAATATG
This sequence comes from Picea sitchensis, assembly GCA_010110895.2. Classification (NCBI taxonomy): domain Eukaryota; kingdom Viridiplantae; phylum Streptophyta; class Pinopsida; order Pinales; family Pinaceae; genus Picea; species Picea sitchensis. The sequence goes on from SNQJ01S0142088.1 coordinate 26,296, forward strand.
GTTACAAAGATTGTGTTAAGGTATTGGGTTGGTGCAACAAGATGTAAGGATAAATTGTGATAGACAGAGTGCAATTTTTCTAGCGAAGAACCCGTCTTATCATTCAAATACAAATCATATTGATATTCAGTATCACTTTCTGAGAGACATGGTTGAAGAAAATAAAGTGTTGCTGATGAAGATGGAAAATTTGAAGAATGTTGTAGATTCATTAACAAAATATGTGAGCACTGAGAAGTTTTCTTGGTGTAGAGGATCCGTGGGCATTGTTGCCATGGATTGTTGACTATGTAACCCTGTAACCCCCTGTATGCAAAGAAAACAAAAAGTGGGAGAATGTTGGGTGTGTGTTATATTCTTCACACAACTATCTCTAGTGTCTTCTATGTTGCACCAGGTGCACATAGGGGTTTTAGGGGGGGTCGTGCCTCCGAGAATTTTTTTCCTTGAGAAACATGTCACATTTTCCTCATTTTTTGTGTCACCTTGATTTTTGTGTCCATTGTTGAGAGGTTTTTTGGCACATGGTTTTTGTCGATGGTTTTCTATTTCCGGTTAAATAATTAGGGCTGTTGACTAATCCAGGTCATTGGGTTAGGGCTTTGGATGCTGCTGAATCCTATATGTATATTGTATTGTAAACAATGTATCACTATGAATGAATATATAATATGCTAGTTTTCTCGGTTTAGTTTTCTAGGGGAAAAATCTCTGTGTTGTGTGTATTTTCCATTGTATCTTTTTAGTTTTTTATTGCAAATATGTTTGTAGTAAAATTTTGTACAAGGTTAAAATGTACGTGCATTAGGCGACATTGTTGTAGATATTTCATAACAAATGTCTTTGAAGGGATTTCGGTCCATAAAATGGTTAATCTAGGCAAGCATAAATTGACATATGTAATAATGATCTCTTCCAAATTTAATTTTATTTCATAAAAATTCCTAAGCCATTTTGCACTTCAGTTCATTCAACCAAATAAAAATCTTTTTGTGGATGATATAATCATTATGTCAAAAGCATATTTGGAAGAATGGCAGGAGATTCATAGAATTCTAGGGGTCTTTTGTGGAGCGTCTGGTCTTGTGATAAATATCCAAAAGTCGACTTGTCTCCACTTTGGAGTAGCGGAGGACACTCTAGAAATGTTTTGTCAGTTTTTGAGTATAGATTTGTATCCCTCTCGGAAGGTTTCAAGTATTTGGGTTATCTCTTAAAACCGGATCGATATAAGACAAATGATTGGCAGTGGCTCACTACAAAATTTGAAAAGAGAATCAACCATTGGTGCAATCGGTGGCTCACTATCGGAGGATGTTATGTACTGATCAAGGTTGTTTTGGAAGTCCAACCTATCTATTGGTTAGCTATGGCACATATTCCTTTATCGATGCTCAATAGGATCCACCAACTAGTCTTCTCTTTCCCATGGACGGGGGAAAACAAAAATAGAGCTATCATTTGCGCAAATGGGAGTATATAGTGCGCCCAAAAAAGTTTGGGGGTTGGGGGCTGAGAAACCTCTTCAGTTTTTATTGGGCTCTGACGACCAACACCTTTTGGAGAGTACTGATGAATAGAGGCATTTGGTAATGTGTTATCAAAGACAAGTACCTACCCTTTGGGTCTGTTACTAGATGGCTGAGATCAACTGAGTGTTTAGTGCCATAGAGCTCACAGACCTGGAGAACTCTCCAAAAATCTATTCCTCTTATGCTTCACTAGATTGCTTGGAACCCGAGCTCGGGACACTCTATCATTATTGGTAAAGATTTGATACTGGGGATGGGCAGAAAGACGTTCTTGTCTGATGATTTGGTTTAGGCACTAAATCTCAAGAATGTCCATTATCTATATCAAGCCAACCAAGTATTGCGCCATGGCACTATTTGCTCCACTTGGATTGACAACGAAGATTTGGACCTGTCGAGAGTTCTGGCGATTAAATGGGAGGGGTACAGGAAGGCACTGATAGAGTCGGGGGTACAACTGCGGAGTCGACTAGATGTATTGATTTGGACGGGTGGCGATTACTCAAGACATATAACTACAAAGAACATTTATAACACCATCATGACTAAACAGTGGAAGAACAAAACTGGAGGTTGGAGGAAGAGGATGTCGAATTGGGAATGTCTACTAAAGCTAAAATTATTTCTTTGGTTGGTTGCAGAATACAGAGTCCTCACTTGGGACAATCTTCAACTTAGAGGTCATGTAAGACCAAGCATCTGTCAACTTTGCAGGATTTCTGAGGAGTCCGTTAATCACCTATTTGTTCATTGTTCCTTCACCTCTCGGATATGGGATACAATAAAACTGGAGTACCCTTACTCAACTGGGTGGCGCGGTTCCATAGTTTTGGAATGTATGAACTATTGGTTTGATCATAATCGTTCAGTCCCAACTTTACCTGTTTACATCTGCTGGTACATTTGGTTAGAAAGGAACTATGTTATTTTTCAATCATGTCTTCCTTCCTATTAGAAGGTGGTATACTTATCATTGGCTGCACTGGAATCCAACAAGAAACATATTCTTACTCCAGTTGTGAGAGAACCAAAAGGAGTGATGACTTAGCAGAAGATTACTGGATGGTTTGATGGGGCTTCACAACAGAACGATGATCACAGTGGAGCGGGCAGAGTGATAAAGATTAGGGAGCGTGATTTTTATAAGTGGACGATAAATTGTGGAGCTGAAACAAGCACCAGACTTGAACTTCTGGGGGTTTGGGCGTTATTAACTCTAGCCTCTCGACTATTTATTTCTGAGATCAACGTCCTTGGAGATTCAAGAATAGTCATTGATTGGCTAAAAGGGAAAGGCTCGCTACAGGTGGTCACCTTGGAGAGTTGGAAAGAAAGAATAACATATCTCATCAAACTGTTCAGGGACATATCCTTTGGCCATGTATATCAGAAAGACAACCAAGAGGCA
>SNQJ01S0142089.1:0-13309 GCA_010110895.2 Picea sitchensis
GATCGAGATATAAAGAGTAAAAGGAATCATAAATGAGCACATGAAAATAATATCTTGAGCTATGATATTTAACAATGGTATTCTCAAGACATTCCTCTTTACTTTCCTTGAAACTTTCACTCTGTTTTGGTGATAAATGATTCAACATAATATGATCATCTAAATTTGTCTCCTGTATGATAGATAATTCAAAACTTTCACGACAAACATCTGATCTTTCTTGTGGATAAGGTATGATTTGTAGATGAGGGTTTAATGTTTCTTCTTCCAATTGCAGATCTACATCTCTAATCAGTTTCATTGGAATGTTAGAATTCTTAAGATCATTTTCGTCACCTAAGTATTATTCAATAACTGAATTTAAGTACTGATTAGAGCAAGGGTTATAAGAATATGGACATTCATCTTGACCCAACATCAAATATTCTTCCATGATGGTCTAGGACTGAGTATACAATGATTCGGAGGAAAAACCAATTTGATTGTCAGTAAGAACCTTTTCAATAGATTCCACGTCCCTTGCTTGTTCAAAATTTTTGGATGGATTCCTCTCATCTTGCGAACAAAATTCTTCTCGCAATTGAGTGATAGGATTTGCAACCGATTCATCATTCGTGATTGAATGTGACTGGATGAAAGGGACACAAGCATCATAGAGGAGATTTAGTACAAATGACATGTCATTAAGATTAAATTTACAGAGAACATGATGGATTCTTGTTGAAAAGCCTTCTGGAGATGAATTTTCATTGATTAGTAAAGTCTGAAATTCTTCACATAATTGATTGTAATTATATTTTTCAAAAGCATATAAAAATTCATTTACAAACTGAAACCAATCAATAATGTGATATAGGGATAATTTTAAGGATGTAAACTTATTATAAAATATAGAAACCTTGGCGAATATTACTAATCCTTTGTATGTCAACTATAAATGTTTGGCGATATTTTTTAAAAAATATTCAAATTTCTAAGTATTTAATACAGTTTTTATAAAATTTTGGCGATTTTTAAGGTAAAATAATTTTATCTTATAGAATTTGGGCGAATCATTTTTAAAATAGTGAATATTGTTTTTGGAAAAACCATGGAAAATTAGTCCATGAAAAAAATTTAGCCCCTAAAATCATCTCCATTGTGATATGTTGGAAAAGACTTGAACCAATGTTTAATCCGCCCCCTGAAAGTGAAAGAAAACAATATGCATAAAACCTTTAAATCTGAAATATCATGCTTGATGCATTTACACTAAAACTTGTTAAGATGGTCTTTTGCAGATACATCCCCCCACCATCAAAGGTGAGTTTGGACAATAGAGAGACTGCCTCGTTGGGAATATCTGGTGTTAGCGTCGAAAGTCACTCCTGGATTGCATCAGGAGAAGAGCCCGATGCCCATCAGTTTTTTATGTCATGGTAGTTTTTAATGGGTGATCAAATGGGTAGAGACTCGGGAAGATATCACTCAAACTCAGGGACTGGGTCCAGCATGCAAGGAACAAAGGAGGTCTTGATCTAACTTCAGTCAGTGGGTTGATTTGGAAATGAGAAGGTTGAAGACTTGGTGAGAAGGGTGGACAAACTATCTCAGGTGACAGGCCTTTCAGTAATTTGTAGAAGAAAAACTTTGAATGCGAGATCCTCTGGTTCAGAGCTTCGAGAAACTGAGAGGGGGGGACTTGACTGGATTATCCAATTCCAAGTCGTTTAGCGCTAAGAAAATCACAGGGACCGATTAGAAACAGTGCAATTGTTACAGTGATCAAACTCTACATCATCCTATAACAGTTACCGCTCGACTGGATTCTCCAATTTCGAGCCGTTCTAATACAGTGTAGACAAAGACGCGAAAGAAAAACTAACATTCATTAGACAAGAAGTCTCAAGAGTCCAAACATAACCAGGAAAACAGTGCTTCATTAAATTTTACCACCGGGAGCCTTGCTCAACCATTGATGCTTGCAAAAATGGCAAAAATACCTACATATACTAAAAAACAACTACAGCAGCAAAAACAAGACGCTGCATTAAAAACATTGCGTCTGCATGTATTCTGACAGTCTGCGCATGCAGACTCGGGATGATCGTGCGCCTATGACAAACGCTACCTTAACTTCACATGGCCTTTGCAGGGGAGGTAGCCGAAACATTAAAGGCCAAAATGGCATGTGAAGAATTATCTGTCTAATCGAGAACTTCGCCATGAATTCTTTGGATAGTACACATAACTCCTTCGAACAGACCGCTTGCTAGACCCTCCATATCTCATATTCAATGAATGAAAGGAGGTTTCAACCATCCGTTTTTTCCTTCATTTACTCCAAGCAGAAACCGAGAGCGAAATCATATCCGCTAGCATCCAGAAATTGCGATGATCCTTTCGGCGACTGGACTCAACGCTTTTGGCCCCTTTTTCTTATCTCTTTTGTTTCCCAAATGACCACGGACTGTGACCCTACTTTTACTTCCATAGGGGTTTTTGGCGTTCACGAATAGGAAGGAGTTGATCCTTGCTTATCATAGTTGAGATGGGTGAAACGCCGAGACGGCTCAATTGGGCGCCATGCGTCCTCCAAATCTGATGCTCCTAAACTCTCCCAACGTTGTTGTGGGCCCCAGGTCCTAGACACTCTCGTTACTTCACGCATTGGTGATATGACAAGCTATTATTTTTTATTTCGAAGTTGCGATGGGCGAAAAGGTGAGGAGCCTAATCGCGCGCTAGGTGTCTCCTGTGGATGAACAACTGAGGCTGCTTCATGATACTGCATGCCCGCCTCTGGGGTTTGGGGTTTCGGGATGTGATATGATGAGGGACTTTCACCCTTCGAACTCCCGACTGTCGATATGCCCACTAGATCTCGCATTATGTGTCGCGAGATTGGACGACCCAGATTCAGTCTCAGCATAAGGCCGCTTTCTTTGACGTTATACATCGGTCAACTTGCTAGCCTCGATATTCCGATGACTGTTGATCTGCTCTTATGGAGGGATTCGGGCTGCTGACATCGTAATTCCACCCGCCCGCTTGATTGGAAGCCTCAAAACAAGATTTTTTCCATGCTGCGCTTGGGTGCTTCTCGTGCGACATGCAAACCCAAATACTTTTGCGCCTAGAACAAGAAATGTCGCTAACATCAGGTAATGAGAAGTGGAAATCATGTTCCAACACAGTGATTTGGGGAGCCATGGAGAATTAAATACATTCAAAACAAAGACTCCTACAAGGCTAGCTTGTCAGTCTAGCTTGCCTTTTAGTGCATTTCAAGATGACACAAAATAATAATTTATAAATCTGGAATTATGACAGGTTGAGGGGTAAAACATTTAATGATTAAGTTTACCTCGACCCTCCTTCTAACACCATTTTTTGATAGGCGTAAATGACACACCATCAACTGGAAGGTCAAATCTGGATCGGGGTTGTCTAAATAACTCAAGCCGTTTGGAATGAAGTGACCCGATGAGTTTAATGGCTCTGTTGGCCAACTAAAGTCCTAAAAACAGTAAAAGAAATAAACTAATCTAAAATATATGATTCTAACAAATGATATATTACTTACTAATGTTTATTAAAAAGAAACATGAATATACAAATGATTATAAACAATCTATATACAGTTTACAAGGTTTACTTGAAATCTTGCGAAAATGAATCTTTATAATAATGTTTCAAAATAAGATAAAGTAAGAACATAAATCTTTTTGTTTTTTTTAATGTTTAAATATTTTAAGCTAATAAATACTAAGTAAATACAATTGAAACAATGACATAGAAACAATCAAATCTAATTAATGCAATCATCGTCTCATTCATATATACACAAATCTAAATAAAAGAAAGCAATGCACTTACTAACCTCTCACTGATCAACAATATTAAGCTAAATTCATCTCTCTGTATTTGTATGAGCTCCTCTTAATCTATGTCAAGTGTAAACCTATGACAAAAGAAAGCATAATACTTCCTGAAGAAATTCAAGGAAGTGTTCCATATTCTGGAACGAGTGTATAATGACAGAAAGACAAATAATTATATATCTTGTGACCTTCAAATGTCCAATAACTGAAAATGAAAGAAATTCCAATTCTCAGGAATGGTGTTACCAACAATCTAGCATCAGATGTAAACTCAAAATACTTGAATAGATGACTAGTCATAGATATAAATTAAACCAAACGATAATGAACAACATAAAGACAAACATGATATAAAAAATTATATGCAGAATAGTCTAAAGCTAATTCAATATAAATAAAGTTTCATATTCAAAAATTATATGAGAAACAATATTAACATTGCACAATCTACAAAAGCACAAAAACCAAAGAGTAAATTGTTTTCTCATATGGTTTCAACAAAATATGTTCATCATATGGTCTAGGAAGAACTTTTGGGATAATAGATTCTTAAAGATTGAAAAAATCAATATATAAATGATAGCAATCAACCATTTATTGATAAAAAAAGACTAAAGCTAATTTAAATCAATTCATAATCAATTATTCAAAGAATATGAAGAAATTATAATGAAAATAAACCCATTTTACTCACAGGACAAAAGCCATTAAGCAACCTGGAATTTCATATTCTCCTTTCAAAATACTCGTCCATTCTCCCAAATATTCTAGCCATCCATTACTCCATTTGAAAAGAAGAAAAGTTTACAAAATAAATAATATACAAAAGAGAAAGGATAAAAGTCCTCTCAATTTCTTGGATCTCCCTGGCTCTGAACTTTCTCATATATTTATACAATGAATGAATAGTCTGGGCGTCACTAATAATTTTCGCCACCTGAAATTTGTCTCGTAAAAAGACAGAAATATCTCTCAAGTCATGCATTTTTTTGGTACAATTTATCTGGGGAAGCTAAATGAGTCCATTTGGGAGATGGGTTTTCAACCGTTTCTTCAAATTTCTCATGGTTTGGCTGCAATCAGTCCCGCAAAATCGTGTCTCTATTCTTGATGCATTTCCAAATTTTATCTGTTGTTGCTCATAAATTTATTTGCAACAGTCCAATATTATTTTTGGATCAATCATCTTGAACGTATTTAGATAATAAATTCAAGCCATGATCATATCCGTACCAAATAAATGATAATAAAAACCCGTGAAACAAAAAAAAACCTAAATTAATAACCTAAAAATTGTGAATAAAGCAAAATCTAGAATAATAAAATAAAAAATGAATTTAAACTAACTATAAGTTCTAAACAAACATTGTTTATAATTTCCTTTCAAATATGATCTTAAAATTCTTGAAGCGTCAATTTAATGGAGAAGATAAAAATATTAATTTATTTTTTTACAAAATAAAACAAATGATAGATAATTCTTTTTTTTTTATTATTATTTTTATTTTAAAATGAGATGCAAAATGAAAAAATAATTTAATTAATTAATATCACCAAATGATTTTATGAAAACGAGAAACCAACCGAGATATTTTTTGATGAAGTATTGAACTCATTATTCAAAATAGTCAAATTTGTTAATGAGCAAAAGAAAGAACATATAATCATAATTTAAACGAAAGTAAACAGTTGATAAAAATTAACGTTTTTGTTTAAATTGAGATTTCTATACTTGTTTCGAAATTTTACATATACTCTTGTAATGAATGTCTCATACTATAGTGAATGTCTTAATTTTGTCTCAAAGCAAGCCAAGGTATGGAACTATTTGAAAAGGTTGATTCTGTAACTCAGTATAATTATCAAGATTCTAATGGGGGCCCTTTAAATTTTGTAAAAAATTAGGGGGAGTTGTTGGGGCTCAACACACCCTTGGAGCACAGAGTGTGTCTTAAAGGGCACGTCGCGGTATTTTAAAATAAAAAATAAAATGAGTCAATGAATCTAGGTGGCCTAGAAAACTTGAGCGAATGTTAAAGCTTATAAAAGCTTGAGCAATTGCCGAATTAATTAATTAATTAACTAATTTTCTACATAAATGAAATTATTGAGCATAATCCCTAAGGGTCTAGGCATATGCAAATAAATATTTAACTAAGCCCAAGTCTAAGTGAGTGAGAAGACTAAAAACTAAATTTTTAAATTAAATAATGAGGGGAGGAAAGAAATCAAATTAAGATGAAAATAAAAATAAATCCAAAGTAAGCCCAAGTCTAAGTGAGTGAGAAGACTAAAAACTAAATTTTTAAATTAAATAATGAGGGGAGGAAAGAAATCAAATTAAGATGAAAATAAAAATAAATCCAAATGAGTGAATAATACACTTGTGTAAGTAAAAACCAAATTAGAATTTAAAAATAATAAATGAATAAAGTGAACAAGAATGTGTAAGCATAGAAAAGTATCTAAAGTATAGTCTAACTAGAGGACTTTCCTATTTCAACTCAACTATGTTTTAGAAAGGCGACAGTCATAAATGGGAAAATAAAGGGAATAAAGGGACCTCTAGGAGTGATTTTAGGAGCGTCTTGATTCAAATTTTATGAGTAGAACGAAATGAATACAGATTATTAATAGGTTCTTAACACAAAATAACAGAGATACAGTAAAACTGGTTTTCTATTCAATAACGAAATAAGCTGAAACTGTAAAATGCAACGGAAACAAGCTTGTTGGAATGGTGGCGACTTATCTCTGAGAAGAGATGTGACGGCAGCGCGTATTCGTAAGAAGAAGGTTAAAATGAGGCTCTAAAGGTCTTTTTACAATAAGAAATAATTTCAAAAACCCTAGACATCTAAAAACCTAACCCTAGGAGATGAAGCGTCAAAAGTCATGTGGGCCCCGTTTGGGTAAGCTAGTACATCAACTTCCCTGGGTCGTAACTTTTGCATACGATCTCTGTTTTAGGCGTGTGATAGCCCATTGGAAAGGTATCATCGAGAAGATTCATCTTGGGGGATAAATAATTCTTTTGGATATAATTGAGGAGATAAATAGCAAAAAACCTTCATTTAGGCCCTGAAAATGGCCCCGAAAGTAAAAACTGCTAAAAATAGTAAATTGTCAAAAATGTCAGAAAACTGTTTTGAGCCAGTTGGAAAAGGTGGGTGGCCATTGATATCCATTTGGATCAATCCTCCTTCCTTAGGAAGAAATGGTCTTCATTGCGTTGAGGTCCCCCATTAGATGAGGAAATTTCTGTTGAATTTGGCCCCGGGTGAGCCACTTGCCTTGGTGCAGGAGCTACCCTGCTTTGACGACTCGATAAAGATGGATTCTTTGTTGTCGAGTGCCCTTGATCTATATATCCACAATATGATCATTGGATTCCTGTTGTATGCAGTAGGGGTTGAGCTCTATTGGTGTCAGTTGTTCTGCTACTTCTGAGGTGTCCAATAATGGTGGGAAATAAGGGTGAAGGAGATCCACGTTAAACACTGGGTGTAGGCAAAGGAAAGGAGGAATGTTGAGCTCAAAATAATTATCCCCCACGGCCTTGGTGATAGTGTATGGTATATAACGGAGTGGGAGAAGCTTCTGATGGGGTCATGTAAGGCGTTCTTTCTACAAGTGCAACCAAACTTTGTCGCCCACCTGAAACTTATGCGACACCCAATATTGATCATGGAGTTGTTTGTACTTGTCATTCGACTTCTGTAGGATATCCTAAACCTGTTGGTGGATGTGATGGATCTGCTCAATGAACTGGGTGGCTTTGTTAGCTTTAGTTGGAGCAGGATATGAGTCGATCGAGGAGACTGCAAGGGGAAGTGCAACATATATGGGACCCAATGGTTGGAATCCCAACCCCACTTGAAAGGGGTTGTGGTCGGTTGAGATATGCAAGGCTCGGTTGTAGCTATGATGGACATAGGGAAGGCTCTCATCGCATGTGCGAGGGTTCTTTGAATTATACATGCGAAGGATATGCACAATCATTCGATTTACAACCTCGGTTTGGCCATCTGTCTAGGGGTGGAAGGTCGTGGATTTGGTGATCTTGGTGTTCAGTAGTGACCAAAGGCTCGACCAAAAATGTGCTGAGAAATCGATTATCCCAATATGAGACAATGGTTTGTGGGATTCAAAAATGTAACTAGACTCATTCAAAGAAGAGCTTGGCAGTGGCCTCTGTTGTGATGCTCTTCTTGCAGGCAATCGAAATCGCCATCATAGAAAAGCGATCAACAACCACAAAAACATAGTCATTTCCCCGCTTGGTGGATGGGAGGCCCGACCTGTAGTCCATTGAGATGGATTCCCATGGCCTGTCAGGAGTAGGAAGAGGGGTGTACATGCCATGTTTCTTAGTGGTCGGTTTGGCAATAACACAGGCAGTGCAGGATCTGATATACTTTCTGACCTCTTGTCGAAGTTTCGGCCAGTAGAAATGTTTCTGTAGCATTGCCACTATATTTTCGATGCCGAAGTGTCCTGCCACCCGACTGTAGTGGGCTTCCCAGATTAGCTTCACTCGCTCACTTGATGGAACACAGATATGGCCCAGACGACACAATAACCCATCCCGAAGATGGAAATTATGGAAATTATCGACAACTGCATTTTCACCCAAAACTTGGTAGGTGGTGGCGAAGTCAGGGTCTATCTCATAAAGTTGGGGCCATCCAGATGTCTCATGGCCGCAAGAGTCTAGCACCATGGTGAGTGCCGCGACTGGCGGTCTGTTGAGGCAATCAACAACGCGATTGGTGCTTCCTGTTTTATACTTGATGTTGAGGTGGAACTTTTGCAAGTATGTGGACCACTTTTGATGGCGGTCATTCTGCAGTTTTCCCTGTGTCTACATGAATTGTAATGGCTTATGATCAGTGTGGATGACTATCTCCTTCCCAAGAATGTAATGTCTCCACTGGAAGCATGCTTGCATGTTGGAGTGCATCTATTTTTCGTAAGTAGGGTACTTACGGACAATATCTGGCAGTGTCTCACTATGATAGGCCACAGGGTGGCCATGTTGAGTGAGAATGATGACCACATCATAGTTGGAAGCATCTGTCTCGATCTCAAAGGGATGTTGCAGGTCTAGTAGTGAAAGTACTGGAGCTGAGCACAATCGCTCCTTCAAATCATCGACCGCTTGTTGTTGGGACCGACCCCACGCAAATTTATCCTTACCACCACCCCTGTTTATTTGGCTGAGGGCCCATGCAATATGGGAGAAACCCAACATGAACCTGCGGTAGAAATTAGCAAGTCCCAAGAAGCCCCGAAGCTCAGTGAGTGTTGTTGGGGCTGGCCAGTCACAGATGACTTTGATCTTGACTGGATCCACATGTACACCATGATGATCAATGATGTAGCCCAGGTAATGGACCCTGTCCATGCCAAAGGAGCATTTTTCCAGGTTGGCGTATAGCTTGTGCTACCGCAGGGTGTGCAAAACCTGCTGAATATGCTGCAAGTGTTTGGCCTAGGTCTTGCTGTAAATTAGAATTTCATCTAGATACACCACTACAAAAGTATTGGTGAATGGTCGTAGGATATCGTCCATCATCATCATGAAAGTGTTTGGAGCATTTGTCAAACCAAAGGGCATGACCAACCATTCAAAAAGACCTTCCTTTGACTTGAAGGTGGTCTTCCCTACATCTGTTTGTTCTATCGGGACCTGGTGGTAGCCAGAATTCAGATCAATCTTAGTGAAGTATTTGGCCCCCGTGAGTTGATCAAGGAGGTCATCTATTCGAGGAATCGAGTACCTGTTTCTGACAGTGATTTTATTCAGAGCCCGGTAATCAATACTGAGTCGCCAGGTTCCATCTTTTTTCTCTACCAGCATGATTAGGCTCCCGCAAGGTGATGAGCTGGGGCAGATGTTCCCCTTGTGGAGAAGTTCTTGTATCTGTCGCTTGATCTCCTCATTCTCTTATAAAGAGAGACGATATACTGGCCCATTCGGCAACAGTTCTCTAGGGGTCAGATCGATGGGATGCTTGACCTGGCAGTGCAGAGGTACCCCTGTAGGTGAGGAGAATATATCCGAGTATTCTTCCACGACCTTATCTACCTACTTCTGCTATGTGGAGAGGTCGACCGTAGAGACCCTGGATGTGGCTGTGATATTTATCTTATTCTGAGAGCGAATCAAGAAGAAGTAAAACTTCCCCGTCTGAGAGATGACCTTGTGGCATTGCTTAGCAGAGATCAAGGAAATAACACTAGGTGGGACTGCCTCAAGTATCCTGTACAATTTTCTGTTCAAAGTAATAATAACACTACAAGGCCTAGACTCATATACAGCATAACATTTCCATAAATAAGGTTGGCACAAAATAACATCACAAACTTCAAGAGGAGAAACATCACACAATACCTCGTCTTTGAAGGGCTTGATGTCGTACGACAGTCGACACTGTTGGATGATGCGGAGATCACTTCCTTGGCAGAGCCATCCAATGGTGTAGGGTTGTGGGTGTGGCATTGTTGGCAGTGCCAACCACTTGAAGACCTCTGCTGAGATGAGGTTCTTTTGGCGATGCCTATTAACGATGAAGTGTAGTGGGGTGCCTTTTACCCACATATGTGAATGGAAGAGGTGCTCTCCTTCTTCTTGCTCATGTAGTTCACTAGGCTGGAGGTTGGTGGTAGAAATGGTGGCACTGGGTTTCGTGTTACTGATTTATCTTCCCCTTTCTGGTTCTGTCTCGGAGTCAGAATCTGCATCTGATTCAGAGGATTTTAGTTTAGCCACCAGTGACTGCTTTGAGTGGCAGTCAATAGTGTTATGCCAAGGTCTCTTATGGAAGTCGCACCACTTCTCGGTATCTTTCTTTGTCTTTCTAGTGTCCTTCTTTGCTTGCGGATTTTACTGGTTGTCTTGATATTGTCCATCTTTTCTTTGTCCTTTGTTCGGTGGGTTGGGGCCGCCCTTTCCTGGCTTGTGTTGTGAGGGGTTCCTAGGCCTAAATTGCCATGTCTTTTGTTTGAGCTTCTGCTCAATTTTGACGGCATATCGGTAGGCCATGCCCAAGGATGAGATGTCTAGAAATTACATTTCAGTCTGGATGTATCTATGCAGAGCACTGTGATACTTGAGAACCAGATGTCATTCTGAATCTTTGATACCCAACTTGGTGCGTAAGGTATGGAAGATATTTGTGAAATTTGGCACTGCTTGGTCTCTTTCTTGCCGCAGTGTGGTCCATTTGGTATACAGGTCGTCATAGCTTGTGTTGTCGTAGGGTGTGCAAAACCTGATGAATATGTTGCAAGTGTCCAACCCAAGTCTTGTTGTAAATTAGAATGTAATCCAGATACACCACTACAAAAGTATCAGTGAATGGTTGCAGGATATCGTCCATCATCCTCATGAAAGTGGCTGGAGTATTTGTCAAACCAAAGGGCATGAAAAACCATTCAAAAAGTCCTTTCTTTGACTTGAAGGTGTTCTTCCATACATATGTTTGTTCTATCAGGACTTGGTGGTAGCCAGACTTCAGATCAATCTTACTGAAGTATTTTCCCCCGTGAATTGATCAACGAGGTCATTAATACGAGGAATTGGGTATCGGTTTTTGCCAGTGATTTTATTCAGAGCCCGGTAATCAATACAGAGTAGCCAGGTTCCATCTTTCTTTTGTACCAACATGATTAGGCTCCTACAAGGTGATGAGCTGGGGCGGATGTGCCCCTTTTGGAGAAGTTCTTGGATCTGTCACTTGATCTCCTCATTCTCTAACAAAGAGCGACAATATACTGACCCATTGGGCAGTGGTGCGCTGGGGGTTAGATCAATGGGGTGCTTGACCTGGCAGTGTAGAGGTACCCTTGTAGGTGAGGAGAAGATATCTGAGTATTCTTCCACGACCTTATATACTTACTTCTGCTGTGTGGAGAGGTCGGCCGTAGAGACCCCGGAAGTGGCTACAATCTTTTTCTTATTCTAAGAGCAAATCACGAAGAAGAAAAACTTCCCCATCTGAGAGATGAATTTCCCGCATTGCTTAGCAGAGATCAAGGAAATAACCCTAGGTGGGACTGCCTCGAGTATCCTGTACAATTTCCTATTCAAAGTAATAATAACACTATGAGGCCTAGACTCATATACAACATGACGTTTCCATAAATAAGGTTGGCCCAAAAGAACATCACAAACTTCGAGAGGAGAAACATCACACAATACCTCGTCTTTGAAGGGATTGATGACGTACGACAGTCAGCACTGTTGGATGACGCATAGATCTCTTCCTTGGCGGAGCCATCCAATGGTGTAGGGTTGTGGGTGCGGCGTTGTTGGCAGGTCCAGCCGCTTGACGATCTCTACTGAGATGAGGTTCTTCTGGCTACGGCTATCAACGATGAAGTGCAGTGGGGTGCCTTTTACCCACATCTATGAATGGAAGAGGTTCTCTCCTTATTCTGGCTCATCTGGTTCACCGGGCTGGAGCTTGGTGGTAGCAATGGTGGCACTGGGTTCCGTGTCAATGATCCTTCTTCCCCTTTCTGGTTCTGTCTCGGAGTCAGAATCTGCATCTGATTCATAGGCTTTCACTTCAGCCACCAACGACTACTTTGAGCGGCAGTCAACAATGTTATTGCAAGGGCTCTTATGGAAGTCGCACCACTTCCCGGTATCTTTCTTTGTCTTTTAGGGTCTGTCTCATAGAGTTGGGGCCATATAGATGTCTCATGTACGCAAGAGTCTATCACCACGGTGAGTGTCATGACTGGAAGTCGGCTGAGGCAATCAACGATGTGATTGGTGCTTCCTTATTTATACTTGATGTTGAGGTGGAATTGCTACAAGTATGTGGACCACTTTTGATGGCGCTCATTCTGCAGTTTTCCCTGTGTCTGCATGAACTGTAGTGGCTTATGATCAGTGTGAATGACTGTCTCCTTCCCAAGAATGTAATGTCTCCACTGGAAGCATGCTTGCACAATGGAGTACATTTCTTTGTCGTAAGTAGAGTACTTACGGACAGTATCTGACAATGTCTCACTATGATAGGCCACAGGGTGTCCGTGTTAAGTGAGAACGACGCTCACAGCATAGTCTGAAGCAACTGTCTCGATCTCAAAGGGATGTTATAGGTATGGTAGTGAAAGTACTGGAAGTGCTGCTTCAAATCATCGAACGCTTGTTGTTGGGACCGGCCCCAGACAAATTTCTCCTTACCACCACCCCTGTTTATTTGGCTGAAGGCCCATGCAATATGGGAGAAACCCAACATGAACTTGTGGTAGAAATTAGCAAGTCCCAAGAAGCTCTGAAGCTCAGTGAGTGTTCTTGGGGCTGGCCAGTCACAGATGACTTTGATCTTGGCTGGATCCACATGTACACCATGATGATCAATGATGTAGTCCAGGGTGTGTAGAACCTGCTGAATATGCTGCAAGTGTTCAACCCAAGTCTTGTTGTA